>MU223832.1:304877-335352 GCA_018584345.1 Thuja plicata | reverse complement strand
CTGATTCCCCCCCCCCCCCCCTCCCCTCTCAGTTATTCTAAATTTATCCTAATAGGTTCACCTTCAAATCCCCCAAATCTGATATATGTAAATCACAGAAACTAAATGAAGTAGCTATCATAAATACTGATATGTTGCATTGCTTCATCAGACATTCTTTTGTTCACATTTCCTTGTAATTTATGAATTTTTCTTGCTACAAAAACATCATTTACCTGCCTAAACTCCTCACAGTTTCAATTCTATTTCAAATGTGGGTAATACTCGTATATCTTCAGCCCCTGAACCCATGGTTCATGTGGTGGGCCATGTCATTCTCTTATACATGCTAGAATATAGAAAAGGTAAGAAGACATATAAAACCTCTTCATACCTGGAAACTAGGATAGACTTTCATGTAATTGTTCCTCAATTATCTCTGCCCAATCTTGAAATTTGTCTCTACTCAACAATACTTTGATGAAGAAATACATCCAGTCTTCCCAGTAAAAGGTTTGTTTAACTCTGTTGAGTAAGATTACAATTTCTTTGACCTCTTTTATCAAATTCTCTCTGGTTAGGGCCTAGGTAAAGGAGAGACTCCTTTCTGCACTCTCAATAGCTAATTTTGTGCAATAACATTTCTATATACAAAATCATTTTCTAAGAAGAAAGAACAAAAAGTCCCTATTGACCAATCCTCATATGAAACTTTACTAGGGATTCCCATTGTAGCCATTATAGTGTCTCTATTAATTCTGACAAAAATATCCCCATTACTGGTACAAATGCACCTCTCCAAAAATTCATATTTGTTCATGCACTCAAGCACCAATTCAGTGCAAGGCGTTGCAATATGGACATTTCTTGCCTTAATTAACCCACTTTCAACAATCTTATCATCCATGGAACCTTCTTAAGGGTTCTTGAATCTCTCCAGAATTTGTCCCATATCTACTTGAATTAATGATGTATCACCCATTTCTGGAATTGAACTGACCAGGAAAGACGTTTTCCCCAATTTGGGCAAGGTGGGTCTTGAGACAACCATGATTTAGATAGAAGCAATCCCAGAAAAAAAAACAATTCGGCCACAAATGGAAACTACCAACCTATTCTTTAATCTGTAATTTGAATAAAGAGCTTATGAAGAATAAGAACTCACTAGTTGATTTTCTCAATGCTTGTTACTCTAAATGAAGCTATGATTACCTTCATTGTCTTCTGTCTTCATCAGTCTGAACATATTCTTAATTTGGAAATGATTTCTATAGAACATAAATAAAGGTCGAACAAATCCGTTGTAGATTTGTCATTCTTGAGACAGCTAATGCTATCACACAAAATTACTATTGATTAGATATAAATCTAACAATTCATTAATTATAAGTCACTTCTATGTGATGAGCTTAATTTCCAATGATTACTTCCTATTAGTATAATTTTAAATCTTGAAATGATTTAAATATTCCCTTTCTTCGTACAACCACTTTTCATCACCTCCTCAAATGCCTTATATCACTACCCATGAAGAATGAACTTTGAACTGTGTACCGGGAGAAATAAGGTTCATGGTTCAAAGTTCAAATTCATAAAAAGTCTTTAACGATAAAAGAGTACCAAAAATGACAAGATGCTTAAGACAAAGACGTGATGACTTTACCCAAAGAAGAAAGAGAAAAGGTAATTCTAATTTTCAGATTATGAACTTTAAACTTTAAACAAAATTGAAAGAGGTTCATGTTCAAGACACGTACTCAAAGAAAGACTTAGACGTTAAAAACAAGAAAATTTTCTAGACTCATTTGATGTGTCAATGGCATTAACTAATGAACTTGAACTGGACAAGGTTCAAATTTCATTGTACGAGTGACTGAGTAAGACCCTTTAGCTTAAGCAATGTAAATTTATGGGGTAACATTGCTATGACTGGGGACCAGAATTGTAAATGAATAGGGATGAACTCTGACTCTCTGGTTTCATAGCAGAATAAAAACAACAAAAAAGATCAACCCAAAAAATCCTACAGACCTAGACACACCAAAACACTATGTACAAGGAAGAAATAACTTTTTAAGAACTGATACAATTTCAAATCCTTCCCATTAAAGGAAACGGATAGCTCCATTCCATCTAGATATTGAAATTTAAAATTATTTTTCCCAATTACCTATCTAATCGCAAACGAACCCTTCTAGAGAGAGTCAAATTTCCCATGTGCTTCTTTAGGTTCTCTACATTTTTCCCAGAGAAGGACATGGTCTCCTTCCATGAACTTCCTTGTTTTGTCCCTGTGATCAAATATATTCTTTACATGAGCTTGATGATGGGTTATGTTATCAACAAAATTCTCTCGTTCTTCCTCAATCTTTGTTAGGTACAAAATTCTCTTCTCCAAGGCAGTTTGAAAAGTTCCTTCTTCAATTACTTTTTGCAGCTTAGTTGTGGAGAGCTCCAAGGGAAGTTAGACCAACCCAGAGTGCCTCATAAATCCTTTTGTGCCAATCTCAGGCATTATCATTTACTAGCTTCCTTATAATGGAAATCAAATTTTTGTTGTTGGATTCAACCACTCCATTTCCCTAGGAGAAATAATCTGAAGAGTGGCACAGATGAGTTCCATGATCATAATAGAAATTTTGCAGCTCTCCAGAGGAAATATTTGAGATGTTTTCTACTACTATTTTCTGTGGGACCCCGAAATGGACCAAAATATATTTTTTCAAAAAATTATAGACTACCTCTGATGTTGTTTTCTTCACTAGAATTGTTTCTACCCTTTCATGAAGTATTCAGTTGTGGTTAGGATGTGAGAATGACCAACACTTGACAAGGGATTTAGAGGGCCTATAAAATCTAATCCTTGTTTAAATTGTTCATCTATAACGACCGATCTCAAAGGTAGAGCTGCTAATTATGGTTTTCCAGAGAAGAACTTGCCTTTTTCACATTGAGCTACCCATTTTTAGGTATCTTTAAACATGCTAGGCCAATAATAGCAGTTTTAGAGAATTTTGAATGTAGTGATTATAGATGAGTAATGACCTCCACACCCTCACTACGGAATGCTTTCAATAGCTTTTCTTGTTGGTCCTTGTCTACACACCTGAGAAACATACCATCCAGACCTTTCTTATAAATAAATTCATCTACTATCACATATTTAGCATCCCTTAGTTTTAAATTCCTCCTTCCTCTCGCACCCATATGTTCTAGACATTCACCATATGTTAGATAATGGGCCACATCTACAAACTATGAATATCTCAATACTACAAATAAGGTGAATGGTAATTTATACTTGTAGTCCACCTTCTTAGCAATTAAATGACATAAACCTTGCCCCTGAACAAGTTTAAGAGGTTTTATATGGAGATCAAATTATTGAATCTTTGAGACCCGGGTTTCCCTATTATTAGCTACTACCTCCTGTTGAGTCAGAATTATTTTAATTGCAGTATTAGGCACATACAATATTGAATGTGAGTGCAAGATATAATACCTAAAATGTTTAACTGACTTCACCACCGCAAAATCTTGCTTCTTAGTGAGTGAATAATTCAACTCATGCTTCTTTAGGGGTACACTTATGAAGGCAATTGGAGGTTGTTCATTAGCGTCATTTTTCTACAATAGGATACCTGACATAGTATGCTCTGAAGCGTAGAAATATATAATAAAATATTTTCTGAAGTCAGGATGAACTAGTGTAGGAGCTTGGGAAATTTCTTCCTTAACCAATTCAAAGGCTTTGGTTGCTTCTTGATTCCACTTAACTATTTTCTTTCACTCATCAGGTCTACCATAGGCCTAGTGGTTTCTTGGAAATCTGGTACAAACCTCATTAGGAAGTTTATTTGTCCAAAGAAAGATGATAATGCTTCTATTTGATGGCTGACGTAGCTATTGAATGGATTGCACTAGCTCTGGATCTATCTTGATTCCATCTTGGGATACAAGATGACCAAGAAATTTTCCTTCTGTTACACAAAACAACATTTTTTAGGATTTAAATAAATGCCATGATCCCGACATCTTTGTAACACTGCCCGAAGGTCTCTCAAATGATACTTTTGCCTCTTGGAGAACACTCTTAGATCATCTAAATATATGACGATTATCTTATTAACTAGGTTCCCAAAAGATAAATTCATGGCCCGTTGGAAGTTCACACCAATATTGGTCAATCTGAATGACATTTGATTGTATGCAAAGGTCCCCCAAGGAGTGGTGAAGGCAGCCTTATGCTGGTCTTCTTTTTCCATGCCAATCAGGTTATAACTAGAGAAACCATCCAACATTGACATCATATCTCACCTAGCCGCGATTTGAAATATATGATCCATAACTGGAAGTGGGTGGTTTTCCTTGAGACTGACTTGGTTTCAAATTACGGAAATCTATGCAGATACATATTTCTCCATTATTTTTATGTACTGGCACAATATTCGACACCCATTTCAAGTAATGAATTGGGTATATTATTCACGCTTTCAACATCTTGTCTACTTCTTTGAAAATTGCATCAACTACTTTAGCGTTATAGTTTTGTAACTTCTGTATGAAATGAGATACTTCAGGATTTAAACGGATGTGATATTGAAACTAACCTTATCTAAGAAATTTAAGATCTTGATAAGACCACCCGAACACATCCTTATAATATTTTAATAATTTAGTGAATCCACATTTTTCATTAGGAGAGAAACAATTCCTAGATTGATAAACTTGGGGTCACACTCGCTCCCTATGTTAATTATTTCATAGGAACCACATTTTTTTTAATCTCTTGCAATTTTGCTTCGCCAGTGTAACAATCATATCGGTAAAATAATTTCTCCAAAGAAACCAACCCTTTTGGAATTTTATTACCATTAAGATGAACAATGTCTTGTTCTTGGAACTCCTCCATTTATAGGAAAAACTCATGAAATTCAGATTGGGAACCTTTGAAATATGTTGTTGCAAACATATCCATGCACTGCATGACTGCATTATTCTATTTATCATTATAAAATACTTGTCTGGATTCAAAATTGTTTAAGACATTGGGCCTGTGGATAAGTTTGACTCTTTATACATCATTTCCAAAGTTAGGGTGAGGAATTAATAAAGGCATTGATCCTGCCAATGCATCTACCCTAGAATTTATCTCTCTTGGTATTCCCTCAATAGAGAATGCCTTGAACCCTTCCATTTCATCGCAAACTCTATTTCGATAATGTTTCAGCCTTTCATTTTCAATAGAAAAAATATTCCAAACTTGCTTCACAATTAGATCAACATCACCTTAACCCTTCAATAATTTAATCTCCTTTTTTATTCCTCCATTCATAACATTAAAGTTGTGTACTCCGTCGTGTTGTTGGTATTATTTAATTCCAATTTGAAATCAATTGGTATCTTCTCTATTAGTCTTGTTGGCGATATGAGAACTACTCCAGCTCCTAAACCAGTAGCATAATAGATCCCATCAAGCTCCATGAGCCATACTACTTCTTCAATGCTATGTTCTACATCCATTATGTCTTTTTTCAGTAGGATCACATAATTGCCAAGTTCTGGCTTCTGATACAAGATATGCAATCTGGGGCCCTCAGAAGGGAAATTAATATATTTAGACTTAAATTCAAGTTCAAGAACAAAATTTTATTTCCCAACTGGAATGGTAGCCTGAGACCAATCCATCTTAATCTCACTGCCTAGGTCTCTATAGAATGTCCTTCTTAATAACATGTCGTAGTTGACAGGAATATCAACAACAAAGATTGTTAACTTGAGATTTTTACCAGGATATGCCACCAATGCCACCTGAGCATCTTTATTTTTCTGAGTAATGGTACTTGTTTTGAATCCATTGAATAACACCTACCAAAATGTTTGGTTAATAGTAAATATAGGGCTTTTACTACATATGATGACATAATATTTGCATTGGAGGTTTAATTTCCTCTGAATTACTAGGTGAGTGGGAATGAGAAGCTCTGCTAGATTACACATTGGTCATTTAACTATTTTTAATTTTAGGTGAACATGTACCTTTAACATGTTCAGCTAACTTATCTAACTCTTTAGGATTTAACATCAGAAATTCTACATGAGATATTTGTATTTTAGAAGATTTGCAAATTTCAACTATGTTAAAGGAATATTCTGATTCAAACCTATTAAGCAATTGAACCTCAGGTGTTGGTGGACTTTGAACTTTTGAACTTGCACCAGTTCGAGTCAAAGGTTCTCTCACTTTTTTGACCGATTATGGAGATGGTGTGTAGCCAGATGATTTTGAATTGCATTGATTCCTTGTCAGAACCATGCAAGAGGAATCTTCTCAAGTAGCCAAAATGTCACCTCCTTTCTCTGAGTCTGACTCGTATTCAAGGAAATAAGTTTCAGATTCGCTAGGTGCTTTGGGGATCCCTTAATATTCGAGTGGCTCTTCTATGATCACCTTTTATTTTCCAATTTTATATAATGTACCATTTCAGGGAAAGTATTTCCATCATGGTCATTAGTCAAGTTAAAGATACACATGTTACCTTTTTTGCTAGGAGGTGGTTCAATGACTAACCTTTGTTGTGCAACAAACAATGATGATTATTTTCTAGAAGGTCCTGCATTTTGATTTGAGAATCTCTTGGGAATATCTTGATATGGTTTTTTTAATTTTGGAAACTATCTTTTAAGGGTGATCACATCATTGAGAAATCTCTGTATCATAGGTTCGGAAGATATTGATGCTTGCATGTTTGGTATTTGATCCTCCATTTTCCATTTTCCTGGGTAATATAGTCATCTTGTTGGAAATAATGGGAAGTGTGTACTAAGATGGGAGGGGTGAATTAGTACCTCTAAAAATCTTATCTCTTTTATCCTTTAACCTTTATGTAGTCAATTTTTCATCCAATCATTTGTTATATGCTATCTTTGTGCAAGACATATCAATTCTTCAACTTAATCAAACATGTGAACATTCATAGAAATAATTATGAAAGTAATTGACTCATAACACATGATGATATCGCAAAAACCTTTGTAAGAAGGCAAAAACTATGGTGGGGATGACACCCACAAATTCTTCACTATTTGAAGATTGGAAGGGGTCAATTAAGGCTTACAATTTGATCACTTCTGATGATCTACCCTGTTAGGATTATCTATGGAGACCTGTTAAATTCTACTTTGTTAAGAGCTTTAGCAATATTGTTTAGTGTGCACTCGGTTAATAGATTTACAATTGGAATGTTAAATACACCTTCCTTGAAAGGTTTTTTACTTTTGCTTCACTTGTTAAAATGTAAGCAAATTAATCTTTGACCTGATTGTATACAATCTACTATTGATGATTAAAGATCCATTCAAGATTACATGTATATGTGTATCACCTATTATGATTGAATAAGACATTTGCTTCTTGGTAGCCTTTGTTCTTGGTTCTTGATAACCAATTTCAAATTTTGTTGTTCTGGTTCTTGAAACTCTTAGTCTGATCCATAGATGTGTTTGTTGGCTACATTCATCCCCCTCTCTTACATTTAGAATGATTACAACATCTATTTATAAGATAGATTTGACCTAATTAAGTTTCACGTAAAACAAACTTAACTATATGATCACAAGTTTAAAACTTTACCTTGATCTCCTAGTCTGCATGTTTTAAATCAGTTAGACTAATTAAAACACTTACAATAATGTTTCTTGTCCCTTAAGTAATGGTTTTAAAACAAAACAAGACTCTATAAATAGAATATGAATGTTTTATTTGACGTGGAAGTCATATCCACTTTTTGTGGGCTGTAACTGACTTTCGGTGTCTGATGCTTAGTTTTCTCTGAAATTAGTTTTACTGTCTTTTGGGTTGCACTATTTTGTTCTTTCAGTTTTGCACTGTTCCTGTTCTCTTGGTTTGCACTGTATCTTCTCATCGGGTTCCTCTATCAGTTTCCTCTTGTCGGGTTCCACTTTATCTTTTGAGTTCTTCTTGAACTTAACACTTTCGATGATCTCTAATATCTGTGCTTTTGGTGCTCTGAAAGTCTATGTTTCGGTGTAGGTTTACCGAAGGTTCAAAAACTTGTTTTCCTTTTGTATACTAATGTAAAGAATAATGTCTTCAATCTCCCCCTTTGACATTAGTATCAAAAACTGATATGTATATGAATACTAACATGTTTAGTATGTACACCATGTATATATCTTGTCATTATATGACTCCTCCTAACTGTATACATTATAGTATATATGCACATGTATACTTATACTTGCCTTTCTCCTTTTCACCTTTTCACCTTATAATATATATACATATCATTTCCCCATTTTTTGATATTAAGGACAAAGACGTACAACTTACAAGTTGTCAAAATTGTGGCAAAAATGTGTAACTTACAGATTGTCCAAAATATGGGAATGAGAATTTGACATTTCTTCCATCATCTGTTCCCATTTCTCCTTAAGGTGTTCTAGAGCCATGTGCTCTAATGCAATTCTGGTATGCATATCATAAATTTTGTCTAGGACAGACATTTCTGGGGTGGCAATTAGTGTTCTTGCCAGTGTCATTGCTGCTACAGTAATGTGAGATTGGGTAGAATTAGAGCTTGGAGCTCGGTTACCTCATCTTTGAACTTTGATTTTGTATTTTGAATGTACTGTCTTAGCTTTCTTGCTTTCTTGAGCTATTCATAGTGCAATTTGATTTCATCTTCATTGTTAGTGAGACATTGTGCACTTGCTTGTAGATCAGCATCAATTTGTGCCATCTTCTCACTATACTCCTTAGTGAGTTTATCTAAAGTGCATAACTTATGGATTAAGGTTATAGCTTCTGAAATAATGGGGTCCAATGTACTTACAAGTTCAAAAAGCTTCACCTTGTTCTCTGCCACTTCTTGGTTGATTTTCTCGGTTAGCATGAATTGAAATTTCTGTTCTGCTCTCTCTTCAATTTCCTTTTCAACATCTACATTCTAAGATGTGATTGGTTGTATGATAACTGTCAATTGATCAATTATAGGAGTATCTTTATCAATGTTAGTGTCAAGGGCTATCCGTTGCAGTATTTCTTTGGTAGTCTCAAGTACCTTTGTTTCTTTTATTTCCTTTCTAAGCTTATCATGGATAGATTTTCTCACACAAAGTCTTGCATACTTTGTTAGTTCAGTTGGATCCAATGTTCTAGGATCACGTACTGGAATCTCAATAACTTCATCCAAAGTAACTGGATTCTTATTCTTTTTCTTCTTCTTCTTTGAGATTTGTGTTGATGTAGATTTATGAACTACTAATTCTAGTTCATTTGTCTTCTCTAAAGTGCTCGGTGAAGGCTTGGTAGATGTGTTAGGAATAAGGTGTCTCAACCTTGTATATTTCCTTACATTTGAAATTTTCCAAATGTCGGCACTTTGGACAATGTGTAAGGTAATCATGACTGAAATGGTTATGACGTATTCCTATGAAAGTAATTAATATTTGTAAGAGCTAATTGTGAAAGTTTCAATGATGGGTGAAGACATGCAAGACATGTGGCAACTAATCAATTGAAACTGTACACTCTTCTGCAATCATGGTTTTCGGATTCCTATTTTCTCAAAGAATGGTAAAACCCTAATACGGTTGCCTTTGGCAGTTGCCCTAAAAAGTGAAGTGCATGATATAAGTGTTTTTTAGGGTTGCAAATCTAAGAGAAGTTAGTGTATTGTTGGAACATTTTTATGCTGCCAAATTTGTCTTCTAGTGTCGATAATCTCCTGAAAGAACTTGCATTGCAAGTGTATTGTAAACAGTATTAGTTTTGATTAATACATTGTGCAGGTTTTGGAGTGCTGGGGTTTTTTACCGAAAGGTTTTCCCCAGGGTAAATCATTGTTTCATTCTCATTTTTCTATGTATGCATGTTATTGTATTATCATTCTATAATTTTTAAGGGTTAAATCTGAGTTTGCATGATCCTCTTCCTAGGATTTTAGCGTAGGAAACTATTTTCTGCACACTTTGTTTCCTTTCAAGATGAACTTTCTTTTACCTTATGCTCATTGTCAACCTATTGGTTAGGTGAAGACGTCTCCTCATTAACCTTGGGTTCATCTGTAGTTTTTTTCTTCTCTGTGATGTGGTGTATCATCTTTCTTTTCTTCTTCACTTTTCTCTTTCTTCTCTCCATCCTTTTCTTGCTGCTCTACATCTTTTTCTTGCTTCTCTACTTCAGTAGATTTGTCTTTTTGTGTATTAGTAGAATCTTTCGGTTCTTCGTATGTGTATTTTTGTTCGTCAGATGCATCCTTTTGTTCTGTATCACCCTTGTCTTCAGGTATACTATCATCTTTGGTTGGTGTTTTCTCCTTTTCCTGGAGTATATTGATGTCTTCCATCAATATTGGCATATTGCCCAGTATGTTCACTTGTGCAGCATCACTTATATTGTCCTGTTCCTCAGTCTTGTCCTTGGCAATAGTGACATCTTCATCTTTTTTAATTTCTTCTGCAGGTTCATCAATGTTCTCAATGATTGTATTATCCACAATGTTGTCCATAGTGGTATCTGGCCATGTCTCATCTGCAACACCCATGTTCTTGTTTCCTATTGTGTCCATTTCCTCTTTGTCCAATTCAACATCTATAATGATGATTGGTTCGGTGCTCTTAGTAGCCTAATCATCTTTGGTCTCTTGATTTTTGGTTAGAGCTCTTTGTGGCTCGGGAATTGTATCCTTTTCATGAATATTAAGTATTTTCCTCCATTCGGCTTCACTCTTTCAGTCTAGATCCAGTACATGTCCTTTAAGCACTTGGTAAGCTCTCATCTTTGGTGAGAACCTTTTGGAATGTGCCTTCATCATTTCTTTGATCTCCTCCATTTTTTATTCGGGAGGCATGACTGATACTAGGGCTCTTTGCCTAATTTCTTTCTCTAAGTGCAAGGAAAATTTCCATCTTGCTGATAGCCTATCTTGAATTTCTTTGGGCATACTGTATGCCAGTTGTATCGGGATTTATTTGTATATGCACATAATCTTGATGATTTCCTCCTCAATCTTATTTTGATCCAAGGGATCCAATTTTAACCATTGCTTGACCTTTCTAGTATTTACTGAACCTTTATTTATAATTGAGGCACATACCTCATCAACTGTTTCAGGTATCTTTTTCTTTTCTTCTTGAACACCTTCATCCTGTACTATGTCCTCAATGTCATCCTTGGTTCTAATGAGCCTTCTTCTTTTTTACTGGCCCTCTTTTCTGTGTGGTGGATTTCCTATTGTAGGTCCTTACTTGACCTTTCTTTAATGGTGAAGGACTTGTGTCCTTAGCTATTTGACTTATTGTCCTTGAAGCATTTGTGGTTCTAGGCTTCTTGGCTGGTGTTGGTACTGGAGTATCTGACTCTGTAGACTCAGAGTCACTTTCCTACTCAGCCTCACTGATAGGTGATTGTCCCTCGGTTTGTTCAGTTTCTTCCTCTATAAAAGACAACCTCTTCTTCAAGTTCTTTACCATTTTATCTTTCTTCTTGTCTATTTGCTTCACAACCAAACCAGTTTTGATTCTTGCTTTGGCTTCTTCATAGGTGCCGAACTTGGGTTGTGTTTTTTCTAAGGGCTCATTTATCAATGCATCAATTGCATTAGATGCTTGATCTATGTTCACTTCATAGTCAAGTGGTTGTAGCCATGCTGTCCTTGGTACAACATGTTTGATATATGTGTAGTTTGTGTCTACCATGAACCATATATCATTATTGAATTTCTCAATCAATTTCTTGGGGATCCTTACTCTTTTCTGCATTCTCTCCTTGAATCCAGCAAAATACTCATCCATAACTATCTCAAAATTGTCTCCCAGTGATGTTATAAAATTACTGATCTGTATGGTGACCAATCTAGTTGTATCTG
Organism: Thuja plicata; assembly: GCA_018584345.1. Lineage (NCBI taxonomy): Eukaryota > Viridiplantae > Streptophyta > Pinopsida > Cupressales > Cupressaceae > Thuja > Thuja plicata. The sequence goes on along the minus strand of MU223832.1, from coordinate 323,482 downwards.
ATTTTACATCTCCTATTGATGGGAAGGATTCTTGGAAGTAAAATAAAATGCACATGATAAGTGAACCAAACTTACATGATTTTATTTTCACATTCCTGATTTTCTTTAGGTTATCTTCTAGTTGCTTGAGTAGAAGTTCAGATAGATCTAGTTGAGTTCCTTTCTTTACAATCTTATATGTTGTGTCTACTGCACTAGATGCTATGTTGTTCATCCTGCTAGCTTGAAATAACTTGTATCCTAGGACACATGCTCCACATTTCATCTCATCATCTGTGATAGTGTACACCTTAAGTCCTCTTCCATCACACTTAGCTCCTGTATTATTTTCAATTTCAGCCTTGGGCGGGTGCTTCAATGCCTTTGCCTTTTTGGTTATTGGATAACTGGTGACTGCATGTATAACATCTTAGGTTATTGGTCTGGGCTCATCCAGCCATAGCTTATGATTGTGAATTCTTCTCAATACTAACCGAATCCACTCAGTTTTGAATACTTTTAGGAACAATAGGGCATTTGTGATCCCTTTCACTTTGATGTGCTTCTGCTCATATTTAATGGTTCCATCATCTTTGCATAGCTTCTTGAAATCTTGTTCTACCTCCAGGTCACCAATTTCTGCAATCTTGCAGTGAATGTATGCTCGCACATCTTCAATGAGCAAAACCCTAGCTGGTATTTGCAAGAATGCTCCAACATTTTTGGGTTGTGATGCAACCTCTAGGTATATCTTGTAATGAGGTTCCACACAGGTTGAATTCTTTACAAGATTGACCTTATCCTTCTTGATGCTCTTCAACTTAGCAGTTCTTGAATTTGTGGTCATTGTTTTAGACATTTAGGGTTTTCCGTAAATGATAAATAGAGTTCTCGGTTATGCTTAGTACTTACTACAAACTTTGTAGTTGCAACTGATCTACTTGGAGTGCTTTGTAACGAGTTGGACTCACTCTACAATGTTGTCGATTCTGGCTCTTTTTTTGCTCTGGTCACTTCGCTCAAAATTGTAGGTGATAAATGAAACTCCATCATTTATTTATAGACTTTTCCCTAGGTTGGGTCATTAATGCTCAACCACTCCTCAGTGTGTGAAGATGGGGTCATCGGTTGATACACTAACTTCCCTTTTCGGTGACCATACGATGCTTTGGGGCAGTCGTCTAACTTGTCACTTTTACCGACAGGTTTCTGTATTGCAAAGACAACTTGTCAACTCGATTGATTACCGATAGATTTTGATTTACACTAGAAACTTTAGCTTTTACATGTTAACCAACGATTCTCGGTAAATGCAGACAATTCAGCTTTGAATATATACCGAAGCATTTTGGTATATATTAACCGAAGAAATATTTTTCAAATAATTTAACAAGTAATCCCATAGTGCATCTACAATCATGCTAATTTGGCATTTTTAACTATGTATGATTGGAAATTATTCAAAATATAACTTGGTGTAATGCAGTTCCATACTTACTTGTTCTGCTTAGGTGGGGGTGGTGATGACACTAGATCCATTACATAGGGTGTCACCAATTGTATTGCTTGGTCCAGATTCATCATTGTTTGTATCTTTCCTCCACATTGTGTTTCTCATCTTCCTGATGTCTTCAATGGTGTTTCCATTGTCAAAGATGTTGGTCTCTGTCATTCAGTCTCTGTAGTCTTTCTTGAGATGACCGACTTTATGACAGTGTAAGCATTCCATTCTGGGGTTAATCCATCTATTAGAATAGTCCCAAAGGATAACTGAGAGGGGGAGTGAATAAGTTATTAGTAACTTTAAAATTTTTTTACTTCTTTAACTTCATAATACAATAAAGTAAATACACATTCAGATAACACAGTACACAACACACAATTTTATTACAGGGAAACCGAATGGTAAAAACCCCGGTGGGAATTAGCACCCACAATGAACTATACTTGTTTATAGTAATCCCTGTTAGAAGATCTTGCAACCTTGTTAGGAGTTTTTCTTTACAAATAAATAAGTATAGTGACCTGGTTAAGGGTCTGACCATGTTAGGAGTCTTTTACAAATAACCGTGTTAGGGGTGAGGACTCACTGTCCAAAAGCTCACTGCTTCAATGGTGAAGATTACAACCTTCTATAGAAAAAATATGCACTATATCTGATGAGGAATTGTATTGTAGACCTGCTGTCTTGATTAGTTCCAATGTATTATAATCTTCTACTGCTTCTTCACATAGACTCTTGATGAATGAACCACAACTGATATTCTGCTCTATACATTTATGTCTCTTTTCATATCATTCACACTTAGTGTATTACAAATAACTTGATATAAGTATCTTCCTCAAAGTATGAGATCATGAGACCTGTAAGACAACTCTTCATAACATCCTTGTCAGCTTCAATAAGCATGCAAAAAATATTATGTCTGTGCAACACAAACTGAATAGACGCGACGCTTCACTAAGTCGGCCTCACCAAATTAACTCTAACTTTGTAATCTTCTTGAAACACGTTTGGCACCTTTAGATAACTATCATCAACTCATAACTAATCATGAATATACACACGCATATCCTGAAGATAGGTGCAACTCAAGAAACACGTTACATACGTCGGCTCTGAATAGATACTCTTCCAGAACTATAACTGCCACTAACAGAATTACACAACTTGACTGAAACATCATATCTAAATTGATGTGTATGAACATAACATAATAAACATGTCTACTACATGTATATAACCATGCAAGGCTTGATATCATCATTCTGATAAGTACATACAGAATCACTACTATGTATTATATGTTGTCATCAATGACAAACATACAATCAATCAACTGCATAGAAACAAATCTCCAACAATCTCCCCCTTTAACATTGATGGAAACATATGATATTAAAAAAATCCTTTGTTCATGGTGTCCTCTTTCTTTTACAATCTTCTCAATATCCTCATCAAAGATTTCTCTACACTGCTGCAGTTCCTCTGACTGTGTTTTTGTTCCATTGATATATACTCCTCCAGAGTATATTCTCCCCCTTAGTACATACTCCCCCTTTGAAATCAATGGAAAAGGGCACCATAAACCATTAGGCACAGGTACTACTCTAGAAGTGGAGTATTCAACCATTTATCAGTCACAAAGGACTGATGTTCTTCCTATATTCGCTAATCGGACTTAGGAGAGGGAATTACTCCCAACTTCTCTCTAAGATACTCAAAAGTATCTTTTGATAAAGGTTTTGTGAAAATATCTGCCAACTATTCTTTGGTGCTCACATAGTCCAATTTCACTTGTTTGTCTGCATCCTTTTCTCTTAGAAAATGGTACTTGATCTCTATGTGTTTTGTCTTTTTGTGCATCACAGGGTTCTTAGACATGTTAATAGTGCTAGTGTTATCATAGAAAATAAAAATAGGCTAATCAACCTGAATACCAAAGTCTTTAACCATTTTCTTGATCCAAACCATGGTTGAACAATTCAGTGCTGGTGCAACATATTCAGCATTTGTTGTTGACTGAGAAATATAGTTATGCTTCTTTCTTATCCAAGAAACCAACCTGTCTCCAAGAAATAATGCTCCTCCTGAAGTATTCTTCCTATCATCAATACAACCTGCCCAATCTGCATATGTATACACATGAAGTTGTACATTCTATGATTTAAGATACCATAAACCATAGTCTATAGTTCCCTTTAGATATCTGAATATCCTCTTGATTGCCATTAGGTGATTCTTCTTGGGTTCAGCTACAAATCTTCCAACAATGCCAACTGCATTACATATGTCAGGTCTAGATTGAGTTAGATAAATGAGCTTTCCAATCATAGATTTGTACAATGTCTTATCAACTGCTGTGGAATCATCATCTTTTGAAAGCTTGCTTCATGTTATCATAGGGGTGCATACTAGCTTACAGTCTTCCATCTTAAAGGTCTTCAATATTTCCTTCACATATTTTGACTGATTAATGAATATACATTTATCTGTCTACTTTACATTTAGTCCCAAAAGGTATTTTATAGGACCAATCATGCTCATTTCAAATTCATTATGCATTTATTTTGCAAATGTTGTACTGAGCTTGTCATTACCTCCAAAGATAATATCATCAACAAATATGGCAACTAGTAGTAATCCATCAGGTGTCTCTCTTGTGAATAGGTTACAATCTGCTTCTCCTTTCTTGAATCCAATCTTGGTAAGATAACCATCAAGTCTCTCATACCAAGCTCTTGGGGCCTGTTTAAGACCATAGAGTGATTTCTTCAATCTGCATACCATGTCTGGTTTATCTAAAAGATTAAATCCTTCAGGTTGTTCTATTTAGACTTCTTCCTTCAAGTCACCATTCAGAAAAGCTGACTTTACATCCATTTGATAAACTTTAAAGTCTTTGAATGTTGCATAGGCCAAGAAAAATTTAATGGCTTCCAGTCTGCTCACAGGGGAAAATGTATCAGTGTAGTCTATTCCTTCTCTCTATGCATATCCTTTACATACCAATCTTTCTTTGTTTCTTACTACTGTACCATCTTCAATCATCTTGTTTCTGAATACCCACTTTGTTCCAATCACATTTTTGTCACTGGGTCTAGGGACCAATTCCCATGTATCATTTTTAATTATCTGATCTAATTCTTCTTTCATTGCATTCTTCCAATCAGAATTATTACAAGCATCTTCAACACTTAAAGGTTAAATCTGTGAAAGTAAACATACCTCTTCATCCATTGCTATACTTTTTGCTCTTGATCTAGTCAAAACACTGCTGCTTTGATCTCCAATGATATCATCTTTAGAGTGGTATCTAGATGTGAATTTAAGAACCTTAGGTGTTACTTCTTCTTTTGTAATCTGTGATTCTTCTCTACTTGATTCAGGGTCATTGCATGAGACATCAATGCGATCAAACATTTCTTCAATAACAATATTTTTGCTGCTAGGCCTGGGTTCATCTTCAATCATAGGTGCATATTCATAGTATCTCTCTTGAACCATAAACTTCTCATCAATTTTTACATGAGTAATTTCAATTATCTTTTTCAATCTCAAATTGAAACATCTGTATGCTTTGCTTTTTGTAGAGTAACCATGGAAATTACCTTCATCACTTCTAGCATCAAACTTACCAACACCATCATCTCTCTTGATGTATCATTTGCTACCAAAAATTCTGAAATACTTTACTGTAGGTACATTACCAAACCAAAGTTCATAGGGTGTCTTATCTGCACCTAGCCTCAATTGAGTTCTGTTAATAGTATAGAGTGTTGTATTTACTGCATCTCTCCAATATGTGTGCGCAACTTTTCCTTCAATCATCATAGTGCGCGCTGTATCAAGTATAATCATGTTCCTCCTTTCTACAATACCATTTTGTTGAGGGGTTCTAGGAGCACTTAACTATCTTTTTATTCCATGTTCTTCACAGTAATCATAAAATTGATCAGAGGTGAACTCTCATCCTCTATCTGATCTCAGACATTTTAGTTTTAATCCAGATTCATTCTCAACCTTGGCTTTGAATATTTTGAACTTCTCAAAGGCTTCAGATTTCTCCTTTAAGAACGCAACACACATCATCCTTGAAAAATCATCAACAAACAAAATGAAATACCTTTTCTCCATAGTATGATCTTGTTTGGGTAGGACCACATAAATCTGTATGCACTAGGTCCAATTTGTTTTCAGCTGAGTTCTACTTGCTTCTGAAGGAACTCCTTACATGCTTTCCCATAAGAAATTCCCTGCACATTGTGTCAATAGGTCTTGCAATACTTGGAAGGTCTCTGACTGCCTTGACATTACTTATCTTTACTATGTTATCAAAATTGATATGACAGAGTCTCTTGTGCCATAACCAACTGTCATCCACCTTTTCAACAAAACAACTTACATCTGAATTGAGCTGAAAAACATTACCTTTTTTTTTGGATCCTGATGCAATCATGTCTCCATCCTTGTTGTTAATGATGCACTTTTTGTCTTTGAACTCCAAATGATAACCTTTTTCAAGTAGTTGTCCAACACTTAGCAAGTTATGATGTAATCCATCAACATATAGAACATCATCTATCTTGTTCTTTCCATCCAAAGTGACAGAGCTTCTGCCTATGATAGGTTTAGGAGTGTTATCACCAAATATAACCATACCACCTTTGTATTTTTCTAGATGAACAAATTTTTCTTTGTCACCTGTCATATGGTGAGAGCATCCACTGTCAATGATCCAATCAGTTCTGATGTCAGCTTTGGAAATTAGGGCTAACTCTTGTTCTTCCTTTTCATGTGCAATGTCCATTTCCTTTAGAAAATTTTTCATGTCTCTAAGGGAAACAAATCCAATTTCTTCTTCTCTTGAATCTTCATCAGTAACTCCTTCTTTAGCATGGTAACATTCTTCTTATATTTAGGCTTATAATCAGATCTAAACTTTTTGACTCTTGTGGGACACTTAGATGCAAAGTGACCAATCTTGTTGCATGAAAAACATTTGAATGGAAGTTGTCCTTGATATTTTCCTTTTCCTTTCTTTTCCCTTTTAGAAATCATAGCAATGATATCTTCTAGTTCTTCATCAACTTCTTCTTTCTCATTATGGCTAGAGATGTGTAAGGATTTCTTACCATGGACTGAGGCTTTGAAAGTTGTTTCACTTTTAGGTTCAGTCTTCAATCTTGATATCTCAAATGCAGAGATTTTACTTATCAAAGTCTCTCTCTTGAATTCTTGTGAGAATTGCATGGTTTCCTCTAGAATACTTATCTTTTTTTCATAGTCTGATGTTAAGGTAGTTAACAGCTTGTCCATTATATCTTCTTCTGATATTTCTCCACCATTGTTTCTGATTCCAGAGACTGCTTCATTTATCCTTTTATTGTAAGCTCTAATGTTCTCTTCAGGTAACATCTCAAGACTATTGTATTTATTTTTCCATGTCTTCCTACGCACATTCTTTTCTTGAATGTCTCCTTCAAACATATCTTCTAAATACTTCCATATGGTGTATGCTCTGTCAATTTTCTTGATCTCAGAAAATTCACTGTCGGATAGGGCATTGAGTAGGGCTTCTTTAGCAATTGCATTATTGGTAAATGTTTCATTTTGTCTATTAGTAGCATCATCCTTTGCAAGGTCTTTCAAAGATGGAATAACAACTTCTTGTGTAGCTATCTCAAAGATCTCAAAGCTAAACACTGTAGATGTGTTATCATTTTATTTTTCTAATCTAGATAATTTTATCCATCAAACTTAGGGCTCTCTTTTATAAAGTAAGACATCTAATCTACCTTAAGTTGTTAGGCTTATTCTCCAAGGCACTTGGCTCTGATACCAATTGTTAGAATAGTCTCAAAGGATAACCGAAAGGGGGGGGGTGAATCATTTATCAGTAACTTTAACTCTTTTTTACTTCTTTAACTTCAGAATACAATAAAGTAAATGCACATTTAGATAGCACAGTACACAACACACAATTTGATTATAGGGAAACCAAATGGTAAAAACCCCAGTGGGAATTAGCACCCACAATGAACTATACTTGTTTAAAGTAATGCCTGTTAGAAGATCTTACAACCCTATTAGGAGTTGTTCTTTACAAAGAAATAAGTATAGTGACCTAGTTAAGGGTCTGACCCTATTAGGAGTCTTTTACAAATAACCCTGTTAGGGGTGAGGACTCGCTATCCAAAAGCTCACTACTTCAATGGTGAAGGCTACAACCTTCTGTAGAATATATATGCACTATATCTGATGAGGAACTATATAGTAGACCTGTTGTCTTGATCAATTCCAATGTATTATAATCTTCTATTGCTTCTTCACATAGACTCTTGATGAATGAACCACAACTGATATTCTGCTCTGTACATTTTCTATCTCTTTTTGTATCATTCACACTTAGCGTATCACAAATGACTTTCTATAAGTATCTTCCTCAAAGTATGAGATCATGGGACCTGTAAGACAACTCTTCATGATCCAGGTAGTAATTGTGTGGCTATGTATTTAACCTTTGAAATTACAAGAAATAGTTGCACTTTAAACACTTAAATCAATTTTGTGTTTAGTAACATTAAAGAGAGAACAATAAAAATGAAAGAAATGAAAGAGTAAGAAAGAGATAGAAGAGAAAATGCAAACACTTGATAACGAAGTTCATCCAGTTAGGACTACGTCTCTGGGTCCGCTTCTCAATTCGGGGACCACTTTATTGAAGTTGCTAAGAAATTTTCTTTGTTACAAATCTTCCAAGCTCTAAGCCTTGTTCATAGTCTCTTCTATGCACTTGAAGGAAAACACAACACCTTCGCGCTTACAAAATCTCCTCACTTACAAAATTCTCTACAAAAGTTACACTAATTTCTCCTCAAGAATTATTTCACCAAAAATTCTCTAAGACTCCCTTCTAAATTTTCCTCCAAGGCCAATTCCCCTTACAAAGGAAAATAACCCCCTTTTATACAATTTTACATGCCAAAATTAGAGTTTAACCATAGTATTTCCCATATCTTCTAAAAACAACTTTATCTCCCAATAAAAGCTTCTATATCCTTTATTTTTATAACAAAGGATATTCACAACCCGTAATATTTTCTGTCTTTTATAATTTAAGCCTTACAAAATAACATTTCAGATTTATTCTAAAACTTTCAGGAGGGTCACGACCACCTCCTACTCCTTTACCTTTTCCTTCCTTCAACGAGGATTTAGCTTCCTCCTTCTTCTTTGTCTAATTCTTCTAAAAAGAAACAACATGTAGAAATCAATTCACCTTTGTTAAAAATTAATGTTAAATTTGATTTGCCAATTTATAATGGAGAATTGGATGCAGAAAAACTTGACAATTGGATAAAACAAGTTGAAGTATATTGTAGGGTTCAGAAGTTCACCGATGATGCTTCAAAGATCCAATTGGCCACTCTTCACCTGGGAGGCACAACCTAAATATGGTGGGAGAGAAAAACTCAGGAAGATCTAAGCCATTATGGTAAAATTATTTCTTCTTGGTATGAGTTTATAGCTGCATTAAAGAAACAATTCTATCCATTAGGGAATATGCAAAAAATAGTAATGAATTGGCAATCATTAAGGCAAGAAAAAGGACAAAGTGTGCAAGAATATACATAGGAGTTTAGGAAGAGGGCTTTAATTTTGGGTATTCCATTGTATACACAAGAAACTTTGTTGAAGTATATAGGTGGATTACATGAGAATCTGAAACATACAATACTTATGTTTAATCCAACTAACATTGATGAAGTTAGTGTGCAAGCTATCCATTTGGAAACAAGCTCAAGGAATAGTCATGATAATTTGATGATGTACTCAAGTAAGCACAAAGGGAGAAAGAAAGGGAAAGATAAAGTACAATGAACAACTATTGTAAAGAAAGAGGACGAGAAGCGGCCTTATTGCTCACACTTCCAAAGGCAAGGCCACGAAGATGAAAAATGTTTGAAATTGCATCCTAATCAGAAACCAAAGTGGTTCAAGGATCAAAAGGGTAAGCAAAAGACTGCAGCTATCATGCAAGACCTTGGTTTAGAATCTGGTGATGAAACCAAGATAGCACTTGTGGGTATAAAAGGTATTGTTCCTATTGTTGGTGCTAGTTCCCATACTTCTTCTTTAAAATGTAATGAAGTCCCTGTTGAAACTAGAAGGAATGAATTGTTTTACATATGGGCTATTGCTAAAAAAACTAAGATTGACACACTAATCGACAGTGGGTCACAAGTGAATTTAATCTCAGAACAAGTTGTTAAGAAATTGGGATTAAAAACAACTCCTCATCCTATGCCCTATCCATTGGGTTGGGTGCATGATAATGCTCGGATACATGTATCAAGGCAGTGTAAACTCCAATCACATCCAAATTTGTCGATGAGGTAGTGTTAGATGTTATCCTGCTTGACATATGTGTGATGGTTCTAGGCAATCCTTACTTGTATGATAGGAAAGCCATTTTCTACAGGGAACATAACAAGTATCATTTTTTTAAAGATGGAATTGAATTCATTGTGAAAGCTCACCAAATGAAGAGTGATAGATATGTTGTAAATATAGGACATTTGAAGATGATTGTCAATGCAAGTAGTAAATTGACTCTCATGTCTGTAGGAGCTAGTGAGGATCATTTGCAAGAAGAATCAAGTCTTCAGCCAGTGATGGTAAAAGAGGGTTTGAACAGTTCATTTTCTAATGGTGTTTATGTACAAGAGATCCAGAGTGTTGACACTTTTTCCATCTCATCAGTTTGTTCAACATTATTTCTTCTTTTTCTACTAGTTGGTACTATGTGGATGATAGATGTAACAATGAATATCGGTGGATGTATAGTTGATTGTGTCAACAGTGCTATCTCATTTTTCATTGTGTTTATGATGAGTCAGATATTTAGAATTCCAACATGTTGTACAGGTGATACTGGACAAGTGAGGCAAACACGCCCTCACTTCCAATCTATGTAAAAACAAACTTTTGGAGGTCCAAAACCTTCTCAGTGGGGAGGAATGATCCAGGTGGATCCAGAAGGTCAAAATTTTACACAGTCTCAGAATCTCTCAAATTCATCAGCACTGTGAAGATCTCAGAAAATGGGAGCCGGTGCAACTTGAATGGGTGAAAAAAGAGCTCGTATGCAGAAGTTATGTGCAGTCAAAGGCTCAGTCAAACAAGCAAATGCGGCATTCAAAAAAGGTGAAATTTTACTACCTTGAAAGTGGTCAACAATGGGTTTCAAATTGAAGAGCTCATCAAGAGCTTTTAGACGCATTTTGAAGATCGTCGTTCAAGTGACTATTGGTGACATCAGCATGACATGGCACTTAGTTGGTAAGCTTCCGCTCAGCATTTCCAAAATAAACTACCCTGAGGGATTCAAACCCTTAACCTCCTCACTGCAATTATTTCCCTTTTCCACTCCACCACATGCCACATTTGAGAATTAAATGGCATTTATTTTATTTAAAGGTTGTTAAATCTGCAAAGACCAAAAATTGTGCCAACGGGTGTTGAACCCGGCACCTTTGGCCGCACACTCTCAACAAATCCCAATGCGCTATGCACATGTTATGGCATTAAATGTGGGGGAAAATCAATTTGTTAAAATGATACTCTCTATTTTAAACTAAAATAAAAACAAATAACCATAAAGTTTAAGAATAAATCCGAAATGTTATTTTGTAAGGCTTAAATTATAAAAGCCAGAAAATATTACGGGTTGTGAATATCCTTTGTTATAAAAATAAAGGATACAAAAGCTTTTATTGGGAGATAAAGTTGTTTTTAGAAGATATGGGAAATACTATGGTTAAACTCTAATTTTGGCATGTAAAATTGTATACAAGGTGGTTATTTTCCTTTGTAAGGGGAATTAGCCTTGGAGGAAAATTTAGAAGGGAGTCTTGGAGAATTTCTGGTGAAATAATTCTTGAGGAGAAATTAGTGTAACTTTTGGAGAGAATTTTGTAAGTGAGGAGATTTTGTAAGCACGAAGGTGTTGTGTTTTCCTTCAAGTGCATAGAAGAGACTGTGAACAAGGCTTAGAGCTTGGAAGATTTGTAACAAAGAAAATTGCTTGGCAACTTCAATAAAGTGGTCCCCGAATTGAGAAGCGGACCCAGAGACGTAGTCCTAACTGGACGAACTTTGTTATCAAGTGTTTGCATTTTCTCTTATGTGTCTTTCTTACTCTTTCATTTCTTTCAGTTTTATTGTTCTCTCTTTAATGTTACTAAACACAAAATTGATTTAAGTGTTTAAAGTGCAACTATTTCTTGTAATTTCAACGGTTAAATACATAGCCACACAATTACTTCCTAGATCAGGGAATTAAATATGTACATTGGATTAAGTTATAAAACTTGTAAATCCTATTTTACAGATCACTTCATAACATCATTGTTGGCTTCACTAAGCACACAAAAAATATTAAGTCCGCCTAACACAAACTGAATAGACGTGAAGCTTCACTAAGTCAGCCTCACCAAATTAACTCTAACTTTGTAATCTTCTTGAAACACATTTGGCACCTTTAGATAACTATCATCAACTCATAACTAATCATGAATATACAAACGCATATCCTGAAGATAGGTGCAACTCAAGAAACACGTTACATACGTCGACTCTGAACAAATACTCTTCCAGAACTATAACTGTCACTAACAGAATTACACAACTTGACTGAAACATCATATTTGAATCTGCGTGTATGAACATAACATAATAAACATGTCTACTACATGTATCTAACCATGCAAGGCTTGATATCATCATTCTGATAAGTACATACAGAATCACTACTGTGTATTATATGTTGTCATCAATGACAAACATACAATCAATCAACTGCACAGAAACAAATCTCCAACACCATCCTCTAGGCTTTCTTGACCATTGTCTCTTATAGTTTGCAGAAATGTCACCAAATCTTCCACATGTACAATTTTCCCAAGTGTTGTAATCCCATATATACTATTTACCGACTCTTTTCAGTTTATGGGAAGATTCTTGACCTGTAGGCTTCAGTGTGCCCATGCATTTTGCAAGTCGGATAGTATTTTCCATGTATGTTTCCTTCTTTGGTTGTTTAATCTCAGACTTACATTCATATGCTTTATGTCCTTTCTTGTTACATTTATAATAGAATCCTATGAATGAATATGTAGATTTAGGAATACCTTTCATTTTGCTCTTGCATACGTTTGATGTGTGGCCTTGCTTTCTAAAGTGATTGCATGTCAACTTTCTTGGTCTCAAATTTGCATAGACATTCTTTTGATCATCTTGTTTAGGTGATTCTTCATTCTCAGTATAGCCTAGTCCAGTGTCATTGTTGGATCTCCTTTGTCCATCAAGAAAATCATCCATTCTTTTATTGCTTTCTTCAGCTCTTTTGATTATCTCATTATGTTACTGCTGAATCCTGAGTTCTTGTTTCAGCTTTTCATTTTCTTCCCTTAGCTCATTGATAGCTTCTATTCTTTCAATGATTTTGACATTTATTTTGTTTGCCTCTTGACTCATAAGAATAATTTGATTATTAATCTCATGATGATGTTCTGTAAGTCTATGTATTTCAGACTCTTTTTCTTGTAGCTTTTCAATAATCTTTCTTCTATCATCAATAGCTAGTGTTCTCTCTTGCTTAGCTTGTCTAGCATTCTTCATGACATCAATCATTCTTACCATCTATGTCTCTTGACCAATTTGTAGAGATTTCACTTGTTCAACCAGATGTTGATTGCTTTCATTTAGGCTTCTTACGCTTTCTTCTGATGTATCTGATGCTTTGCCTGTAGTAGATCCTAAAGACTCAAATAGATCTGGTATCTCTTCTTCTTGGTAATCTGTCTCATTACAGCGAGATGCCATAATCTTTCTTTCATCTAACAACTATCTCATCTTGATTCTAGCTTCTTTATACTGCTCATAGAAGATCTGAGTTTCTAGCTTTTGATTCTCTATACTTTTGTCAAGTCTATACTTCTCCATTGTATGATATTTTCTCTTAAGTCTTTAAGCTTTCCAAATAAGAGTTCTAGCTCTGATACCAATTGTTAGAAATAATGGGAAGTGTGTACTGAGATGGGAGGGGTGAATCAATACCTCTAAAATGTTTATCTCTTTTATCTTTTAACCTTTATGTAATCAATTGTTCATCCAATCATTTTTTCTATGCTATCTTTGTGTAAGACATATCAATTCTTTAACTTAATCAAATATGTGAACATTCATAAAAAAATTCATGAAATTAATTGACTCATAACACATAATATGATATCGCAACCTCTATAAGAAGGTAAAAACTATGGTGGGGATGGCACCCACAAATCATTCACTATCTGCAGATTAGAAGGAGCTGGTTAAGGCTTACAATTTGATCACTTCTGATTATCTACCTTGTTAGGAGTATATGTGGAGACCTATTAGATTCTAATTTTTTAAGAGCTTTAGCAACATTGTTTAGTGTGCACTCGGTTAAGAGATTTATAATTGGACTGTTAAATCTACCTTCCTTGAAAGGATTTTTACTTTTGCTTCACTTGTCAGAATGTAAGCAAATTACTCTTTTACCTGATTGTATGCAATATACTATTGTTGATTACAGATCCATTCAAGATTAAATTTATATGTGTATCACCTATTATGATTGAATAATACCTCTACTACTCGGTAGCCTCTGTTCTTGGTTCTTGATAACCAATTTCAAATTTTTTTGTTCTGGTTCTTGAAACTCTCAGTCTGATCCATAGATGTGTTCGTTAGCTACATTCATCCTCCTCTTTTACATTTATAATGATTACAACATGTATTTATAATATAGATTTGACCTAATTAAGTTTCATGTAAAACAAACTTAACTCTATGATCATAGGTTTACAACTTTACCTTGATCTCCTAGTCTGCATGTTTTAAATCTATTAGACTGATTAAAACACTTACAATAATGTTTATTGTCCCTTAAGTAAAGGTTTTAAAACAAAACAAGACTCTATAAATAGAATATGAATGTTTTATCTGACGTGGAAGTCAGATCCATTTTTTGTGGGTTGTAACTGACTTTCGGTGTCTGATGCTCAGTTTTCTCTAAAATCAATTTTACTATCTTTTGGGTTGCACTATTTTGTTCTTTTGGTTTTGCACTGTGCCTGTTCTCTCAGTTTTCACTGTATCTTCTCATCGGGTTCCTCTTTTGGTTTTCTCCTTTTGGGTTCCACTTTATCTATCAGGTTCCTCTTGAACTTAACACTTTCGGTGATCTCTAATATTTGTGCTTTCGGTGATCTGAAAGTCTGTGTTTCGGTGTAGGTTTACTGAAGGTTCAAAAACTTGTTTTCCTTTTGTATACTAATGGAAGAATAATGTATTCATATCTTCTAATTGTATTTTCATGGTTTTATTAGTGACCAAATATTCTATTCGCTCCCTTTATAAGTAAAAACTTATATCAGGGGGCATTGAGTTGATAAACAAACATTTCTGGTTCTCAATTGTAGGCCTTTGATTAACATGAATTTTATTGATAATCGTATCTTATTTAGCAATAAATTCTCTCATAGGTTAGTGAATTTACTTTTTAAGCTAGGTTAATTTACCCAATAAGGAATTTTCATCTTTTGTTCCTTTAAATCTTGCCTCAAATCTATTCTTCATATCATTCATGTCTGTAATGCAGCCTGCAGGCAGATGATAGAACTTTTCTGTATCACTATCAGTGAGAGTTTGCACAAACAACCTTACTAAAACATCTTGATGTTGTACTTCCAACACACCAAACGCCACATTAAAAGTGTTTAAACTTCATTGGTAGTTTTCCTTGCATCTCCATTAAATTTAGGTAAGACTTCCTTTCTCCTTTAGGCAAGGCATTTAACTGTGCTCCTAAGTTTAGAGGCCCTATAGCTTCTCCCCAAGGCTGAGAAATGATTGGAGTATAATGAGTTAGGTTTATTACAATAGGAAGAACAATCTCATGAAAATTAAGGGCTTGGAAGAATATTGAAACATGGGTCTTAGGTGGTAAAGGTGGTTTTCTTTTGGATCTTCTTAGAGTGAGGTTTGGAGCAAAATCCAAGTTTTGTAGGATCTCAAAGATTGGTTCAACTATTCCTTCTCATCTCAAATACCTAGTATACTTTCTAGACTCAAGTCTGAAAGGTTAATAACATATAGGTGTAACTAATTATTGGGACTTTCTTGGTTTCTTGGAATTGGAGGTAGGTTTGGTGCAAAATTGTGAGCCTAGTTTTCAGCTTCTCTTGTCCTTTGCCTTTTAACTAAAAACCTTAGATTTGCAACAATATCTTCTTCTCTTTCTAAGACCAAGTATGCTTGTCTATAATCTGCAAGAATCCTCCTCAAACACCAAGCCAAAGTTTTCAATTCACTTATAATATCTTCCTGTGTGCCTTGAAAGCCTAAATTGGGTTGCATTACAGGAAATACATTTTCATGGGGAAGCACCATATTTCCCCATACATAGGCGAGTGTTCATTATTAAATAGAAAATTGTTTTATTCTTACCCCAGTAGAGTTGCCAAAAATATGTTAGCAAATAAATTTTTCCTCAATTAATTTATATATAAATAAAATAACTCTATGTCGCCTTTGAAGAATGAGGATTATAAATTTCTGTCAACAATTGGGTAACCTCTCACAATTAAACCCTCTGAATTTTCCAGGTACAACTCTCTTTGTAAGATATTCAATGAATTATTGAATAAATGAAAATATATAAATTGATAACACTTTTAACCAGAAAGCATTCAAAGGCAAAGCATTCAACCATACATATGATATGAGTGTGCATAAACAATATATAATAGCTAGCATAAAGATCAAACCAATGGACCTAATACAACGTTAAAATATATATAAAGAAATAATTAATTCATACTCTTACCATCACATTTAATATACTCCCATGAACTGAAAAAAGCAATAAACTGTTGCTTAGAACAAACAAATTTCAAGAGAAATTTATCTATTCATTACAAACACAGAGATTCAAAATAGCAGCAGTTTTCATCAACCAATGAATTCATGTCTTTTCACCACACAAAAAATTGCATATGATAATCATAGAGTCTCTAATCTATATCAAAATGGACGACCCTCTTAAATTCTTAAGCAACAAAATATATAGCCCACTAGGCTTAACTATTATTGAAATTCAGTTCCACTAACTTTACGTGGGAGTTCCTATTTAGAAGCCATTTTTACTCAAATTAACATAAAATAGAAAAGATGATCCAAAATGGCTTTAGCTATCATTTGGGAGCCACAATTAGGAGGAGAGTGGGGCTGAGGAATCCGCAGAATTTTGCAGTCTAGTTGGCGCTCCACACTGGGTTTTCCATTCCAAGTGCATTGCTAAGAAACTAATGTTGAACTAGTAGTTAGGGAGTCCTACATGTTTAATCCTCTATTTCCACACCTCTTTGTCTCTCTGGACTTGTGCTACCTTTTTCTCATGCATTTCCAAATGACTAAGATAGATAATTAACATGGATTCAATCTAGGCTACCCTGGAGAAGTCCTCTATTGTCAAGGATTTTGTATTTCTTACTTCTTGAATTTTCTCTTTAAATGACTTTGATCATTTCCCCTACATATCGAATGGTTTTCCCGTCCTCCTTAATGAGTCGAACATCAATGCACTATAAATCTTTGAGCAATGTATTTTCCAGGCCAACCATCCCTTTTGATAGTTATGTCACTTCCTCAATTCCTTACTTGATAACTGAATTTCTCCATTCAATGTTATTTTTTGAAACATATAAAATATTATCACCCATCCCCTACACTGGATTTTTAGATAGAAATTTTATAACCCCAAATTTTTGGACATCTTCCATATGCACAACCACAACCATCCATTTGATTCTTTCTTTATTCCAAGAAGTTATCTTTGCTTCTAATTCATTATTAACAGTGGTGGCATTCTGGTGTATATCACTCAGAGAAGTAATGTAATCCATCCCTCCCTGCATAATGGATTCAATCCAATCATTGAATTTCTCAGCTACTACTTTGTTCTGCTAAATCTAATCTAGCTTTTTTATTAGCAGGGGACTTGGCGTCAAAAGATAAGGGTATTTACAATAGGGGTTTAGGTTCTGGATTATGGATAGCTTCAATGTACTCTTCCATCTATCACCAAAATTTCTTCATCTCTTTCTTATCATGTTCATCCTTCAAGGTGAGAGAGAGAATCTTCTTAGTGGATGATTCTAAATGCTTAGCATCAACTTCTCTCGAGGCTACACCTAAGTCAATTTTAATAATTTTGAAATCTCGAGATGAGAATTCTTCAAGATTATTAGCTATGGTTGTATATGATGTAAACCTACCTATTGGGAGCACACTCATAAATGCAAACATTAGAGAAATACATCAATAATATACATTAACATATCTAAGAAACATACTCTAAAAACAACATTTCCATCATAACCTCAGATGAGCTGAACAAGGGCACCCAATGCCTTGTTGATTTGCTCTTAGAGAAGGTTTGTGGGTGTGCTCTCCCAACACAATATACTTAATCCCACTAATTGATGGATGAAGAACTTAAAATGCAAGCTAATGGATGTAATGAAGAGCTCAAGAACAAGTATGAGGAACTTGTCTCAAGCCTTCATCATATGTATGAAAATGATGCAAACTATGCTAAGAATGATATGCAAGATCTAATGAAAGGAAATTATGTTCATTCCATTAATCTTAACATGGAATATCTAGATTTAACTATGAAGTAATCATGAAATGAACTAAGAGCTAAGATTGGAAAATATGAACTAATGCAATTCTAGAGCTATTTTAACATGATAACAATGCACAAAGAGGAGATTATTTGCTCTTGACAATGGCCTCTAATTATAGATTTTTTGGAGGAGAGAGAGGGCTTGGATGAGGTGGAGCTCATGTGGCATCCACATAGGTGCCACATAAGGGACACATAAGTCATGTAAGAGGCCAACTTTTCTCACACATGTGTGAGCAACTTTGGATGTGATGGGTCAAAGTGTACTTAAAGTACACATGTGAAGGATCTTGTAAGAGGTGTAAGAGTGTGTAAGAGTTTTAGTCCAATGAAACACTTTTA
>MU223832.1:267065-279122 GCA_018584345.1 Thuja plicata | reverse complement strand
GTGTGTGTGTGTGTGTGTGTGTGTGTGTGTGTGTGTGTGTGTGTGTGTGTGTGTGTGTGTGTGTGTGTGTGTGTGTGTGTGTGTGTGTGTGTGTGTGTGTGTGTGTGAACCTTTTGGGATGCAAGGAAGATGTGGTGGTTAAGTATGTATGTTTAATGGCAGAATAAGTGGAGATTTTGTGATTATTATTGTGATCTTCAGCTGGAACTATTTCAGCATAATAGATGCTACTATAGTTCACTTTTTCTATTGTATAACTTCTTTTGTAATATGGGTGCGTGTGAACCTTTTGGGATGCAAGGAAGATGTGGTGGTTAAGTATGTATGGTTAATGACAGAATAAGTGGAGATTTTTTTATAATTGTTGTGAGCTTCAGCTAGAACTATTTTAGCATAGCAGATGCTACTACAGTTCACTTTCGCTATTGTATAACTTCTTTTGTAATATGGGTAGTATGTCCTTGTAGAGCAGTGAGCTCCATTGTATCACCTCTAATAGGGTTCATCCTTTAATAGGGATTTGTACTAAATGTAATATTCAGCTCCTAATAGGGCTAGGTCTCCTAACAAGGACATTATATTCTTAGTGCATAATTTTTGGGTACCATCCCCATCGGGGTTTTCCCTTGGCCAGGGTTTCCTCGACAACCAAATCATCATGTTATGGGTTATTTGATTTGTGTGTATGTTCTTATTATTTCAGCTATTGCATGGTTAATTTTCAAATGGTTGAGATTAGTTAAAAGTGCTACAACCTTGATTCACCCNCTCCCCCCCCCCCCCCCCCCCCCTCAGTGTTGCTTGATCCTAACAGGAGTTTCCTCCTTGGTTAAGCCCACTCTATTAAGTAGGAGATATCTTCCACATAAATTCAAATCGTGATATTGCTATCAGGACTCAATTGTGTAGTTTTTTTAGTCAAATGCAATGAACCATGTTTCATGAGTAGTGGTTCACAAGAACCCATATCTCATGAGAATGAATGGAACACTTAGCATTCATTGCATCTAGGTCATGGTCATAGAGGTGAAGCATCAGATACTCATTGCATCTAGGTCTCTGAGAAATTTAACCATGCAAGAAGAGTGTGCTTAACCATGGAGGAAACTCCATAGTTAAGCATGCTCGAGCTGGAGTAGTACTGGGATGGGTGACCTCCCAGGAAGTCACAATGCTTCACCTCTGTGAGCATCACCTAGATGTAATGAGTGATAAGTGTTTCATTCATTCTCATGAGAGATGGCTTCTTTTGAATAACTACTCATGAAACATGGGTCAATGAGTTTGACTAAAAAAACTACACAATTGAATCCTAATAGCAATATCACAATACAAGCTTTAGTTAATTAACTTGAAGTATTTTGGTGCAAGATAACATGTTATACTTACACTCTAGAAGAGTTTACCCAAGGAGTATAAGTTTAAAATCAAAAGGGTTAACTAAGTTGTGTCTTCACCTAACCCATAGATCAAGGACACACTCATTTTAATTATAGGTAAGGAAATATTATGAAGAGTTGGAGTGATAATTCACAATGAGCGAAGTGTCCATCAAAACATCATACAAATCAAAACAAAAACTATGAACATATATGTATAACAACTTTATTTTATAAAATATGCATTGTTATCCCTTATAATAATAAAAACATCTTCAATTAAAATAATTTATGTTTTATACTGTTGTCCCTTATACCAATAAAAATATATATATACTAAAAAGATCTTCCATTCAAATAATGTATCTTTTATATAAAGAAAAGCAAAACCTCAATTTTTCATATAATTTTAATAAAGAAAAAGATGATGTACAAGAGTATTTCATTCATGTTTACACGCTAGTTCCTATATTTTTGTTAGCATGGTCTAACCCTTATGTCTTTGTAAGATGTAGTGTTTTCTTTTAAACAGGTTTTCTTGATTCTTTCTAAAAAAATCTTTTTTTTTTCTAGTTTTAAAAAAGTAAAATAATGTATTAAAAGTTTTAGTATTTTAATCGATTGTAATTAATAAGAATGATGATATGAATGGATGAAGGTTTTTAATAATGTCTATTAGGCAAATAACCTATGGGAACCATAGATAGCCAATAACATAATTTAAATCTTCCATATGCAAATTTGGTAAAATAGATACTTGTTAATCCAAAACATTAAGCCCATGGGTTAACCAACAACACAATTTAAATCTTCCACTTGCAAATTTCGTAAAGTAGACTCTTGTCAATCCAAAAGTTTAAGAAAAAAATTGATTCATTATTCTTACTACTTAAACTTCTAATGAGTATCAACAAATTATGTAAGACTAGGACCATTGAAATCTTCCATGGTTGTATTTGGTTGAATAGACACTAGTAAATCTAAAACTTTAAGCAAAGAATCAATCCATTATTTGTACTACTTAAACTTACAATGACTACCAACAAATTACACAAGATTATTGAACTTCTCAACAACTCGACGGAGAAAAAAGGTAAAGAGAACTCTCCAATGCCAAATCCACCAGTGTACCTGCAAGGTTTTTGTTATGGTTATGCTATTTTTAGAATTCAATTATGGCAAGGCTTAGGATTAAGGTTTAATTAGGGTTAGGGTTTAGATATGGTTGCAACTAATGTTACCATTCAATTAGGGTAGAGAATATATAGTATTAGGATAAGGGTAACATTTATCTAGATATCTCTCAATGTACGTTACATAGATTTTTGAAAATATAGATCATAGACTAGTTATTCTTATTACTTAAACTTCTAATGAGTGCCAACAAATTATAAAACAAACTTTCCCATACAACCACAAGCTTACCTACAAGATTTTTACTATAACTATACTATTTTTAGAATTCAATTATAGTTAGGCTTAGGCATAAGGTTTAATAATTAGTGTTACAGTTCTTTTAGGATTAGGATAAGGTTTATATATGGTTATAATTAATAGTACCATTCAATTAACATAAATAATATATGGTGTAGGATTAGGATTACATTTTAAATATAAATCTCTCAATGTATTTTAAATATATTTTTGGAAAAAATGTATTGATAAGTAGGAGTTTTCAACAAGTCAAATTGTGATATTGCTATCAGGATTCAACTTTGTAGTTTTTGAGTGAAACTCATTGACCCCTGTTTCATGAGTAGCAGTTCACAGGAACCCATCTCTTATGAGGATGAATAGAACACTAAGCACTCATTCCATCTAGGTGATGTTCACAGGGGTGAAACATCGGGCCTTCTCAGGGGTCACCCATCCCAATATTGCTCCAACTCAAACACGCTTAACCACAAAATTTCCTCCAAGGTATGCTAGTTATTCATCCCAATGAAACTTCTAACGACTCCCAAGAAATTCTACGATATTGCTTATTGAACTTCTCAATGCACTCTAAAAGAAAAAGATAAAACAAACTTCTCCATACAAAATCCACAAAGCTTACCTACAAAACTCAACACAACCCATAAACCTCAACCATCAATCTTAATCCAGCTCTACCCCATGGATTGGGACTCAAACAATCTCTAAATAACACCCACCCCAAAACCTAGGGGAAAAAAAGCTAGACAATAATTCTCTTTTAAACCCCTAATAACCGTTTACTCTCCCATAACCTATGGAGAAGTGTCTCAGTAGTTGTGCACAAATGCCCCAATAGTGGTGCACAAGTGGACCAATTATGAACCAAGAAAGCTAAAAAATGATCAACTATTGGGACATGTGTTATCATTTTTGGGGCTCTTTTAAAATTAGTAATTGGAGGATCAAGTGTGCATAGAGTGTACGGTTACTAGTGCTCTTCCCCTATCGAACTTCTCAACACCTTGAAAAAAAGGGTAAAACAAACTTCTCCACACGAAATCCACAAGCTTACGTACAAAACCTAACACAACCTGCAAACCTCAACCATCAATCTTAACCCAACTAGAGGATCAAATGTGCATAGAGTATACGGTTATTGGAACGTGTTTGGTTACTAGTGATCTTCCCCTATTGAACTTCTCAACACCTTGTAAAAAGAGACGAAATCCACAAGCTTACATAACCTAACACAACCTGTAAACCTCAACCATCAATCTTAACCCAACTAGAGGATCAAGTGTGCATAGAGTGTACGGTTATTGGAACATTCGGTTACTAGTGATCTTCCCCTATTGAACTTTTCAACACCTTGAAAAGAAAAAGACAAAATCCACAACCTTACATAACCTAACACAACCTGCAAACCTCAACCATCAATCTTAACTCAACTAGAGGATCAAGTGTTCATAGAGTGTAGGGTTATTGGAACGTGTTCGATTACTAGTGTTCTTCCCCTATTGAACTTCTCAACACCTTAAAAGACGATATCCACAAACTTACATAACTTAACACCACCTGCAAACCTCAACCATCAATCTTAACCCAACTCTAACCCCATGGATTAGGAATCCAATAATCCCACCCCAAACCCTAGGGGGGCATAAAAAAGCCAGACAATAATTCTCTTTTAACCCCCCAAGACACACACATAAAAAAATCCCCTAGAGAAGAGTGCAACGAATGAGACACAAATCTCAAGGCAGAAAAGAGAAAGGTAGGTGAGATATTATTATTTACTTGGGAAATTCGTTCCTTCATAATTCTGTGTGCCCGTCCCCACCAAATACTACTCAATGACCTCATTGTACGGACCCGATCGCACGCGGTGGCGGGGGTTTTGCAGGAGGGCGAACGTGGGCCGTCCGATGCGCAGGAACGGCGCCTCCGGGGTGGCTGTGATTTGACGTACCGTTGGAGGAAGTGGGGCCCTGTACGAGCCTTACGAGAGATCTGCTTCCACGTGGACAAAGACCACGTGCTCTACTCACCCGACACGTTCCCGCAGCCGGCGGATATGCCGCTCGTGCTGTCTAATCGTGGCGTCAGTGTCCGTCAGAGACAGGGAAAATTTCTTGCCGGAGATTTCGCACGGTGGGCTTTTCCTGCCGGCGGCCGGGCAGGATCCCCGGGGGATTACTTTAGGGCAGAGCCTCCCGTGCAACTTGCTACTGACCTACCCCTGCTATCACACCACACTTGGATAAGTTTTTTTTGGGAGGGGAGGGAGGTAATAAAAGGGTTTATGATAGGGAAGCCTACTAGTAATCATTATAGGTAATTTCATGTTACATGGTATGGTATATTGAATTTTGACCATTTTTTTTGGTGTTTTTTATTTTGATTTAATTGTTTATAGGGGTGAGCACCATTTATCGCCTATGTTCCAAATATTCCAGAGTAGATTTTTCAAATTAAAAGTCCATTGGAAAATCATCTATGAGCCAATAGCTGCCTATTTTTTGGGAAAAAATAATAATTAGTAATTAGATCAATTGTGCAAGTTTATTGGTACCAATAGTGAACAATTATCAGGGCATTTCTACAAAAGTATCGGATCAATTGTGCAAATTTTTTTAGTTGTCAAAGCAAACGGGTAATGGGGCAATAGGGAATATTTTCTAGAGGACATTTTGAAATGGCCACTTTTTTAACCCTTGTCCACATAACATATCTAATAGTGTTTGTCTTTACTTCTAACAAGCCACAAGAATAGCTATAAGCATTTAAGTCACATACAAAGATAACCAAAAAAAATTGTTGAAATTTAATGTACCATTTAGGAACTTTGGGTGCGTTAAGTTAGCTATAACGACTATTGGTACGCTTCCCCTAGCTATTGTTCTAGCTTCTAGGTAGTAACAACGCACATTGTGGGATTTGTTATGTGCGTAAGGGTCAAAGCGAGATCATTTCTAAGTGTCGTCTAATACCTACTTAAAGATGCCCTAATAACCGTGCACTACAACCACCTCGAAAATTGTCATTACTTATGTACAAATGTCCTTGAAAATTTGTTAACACTCATGCACAAATGTCCTAGTAGTAGTTTTGTAGTGCCCCTCCTATTTTCTTTTTACGTTATGTTCTTTTGGGTGTGGATATTTGTATGGCCGACTAGGTTTTGGATGTTTCCTTGTTGCTTTATGTGACTCTATGTGCTTATTGTATGTTGGATGGATATATGATGTTTGACCAAGTGGACCGTGTTGTATTGCTTCCTTCTTGGTGATCTGGATTACGCTATTGCAGTAGCATATTGTCTACTTTGATCTTAGATAGACTTAGTGTATGGTTACTTTATGACTATTTACATATCATCCTCTTATATTGGCATTGTCGGTGATTTCATGTGTACTATGATGTGGTATCAATGATTCGGTGTATGTTGGTATCATGTATTGGCATACTAGTGATTTCATGTGTACCATGATGTGGTATCTATGATTCGGTGGTTTCATATGTACTATGACGTGGTATCTATGATTCGGTGTATGTTGGTATCAATGTGTTGTGTTATGTTGTTTACATGTTGCAAATAGCGCATTCCAAAGATTTATTATATGTTCATCAATAATGATTAGATGATGATACAATTATCTAATGATCTTAATGAGATTTTATGTTAACTTATTATGATTAAATAATGTTAATGTTAGTTAATGATTCTAATGATATATTGTGTTATTTGATGTGGTTTGATAAGGTTAACATTAAAGCTTAGGAGGGATTTTGTTGTGATGTTTAAATGATGATTGATGATGATAAATGATAGTTATTGTCATTTAACACTAATAAATATTGTTGATTAAATTAGATAGATGTTGATTAATTGTGAAAAAGGGCGGTGTTGTAACATTTGTAGAATGATTATGCCACTAGAGCTCCCTTTCACTAATTAATGTTATTTTATGATGCTCTCTCTCTCTCTCTCTCTCTCTCTCTCTCTCTCTCTCTCTCTCTCTCTCTATATATATATATATATATATATATATATATATATATATATATGGTACACTTGACATGTGGCATTTGAGTGATGACAGGTACCTGGCATCGACTCTATCTGGCTTCATAAGTTTGAGTGTGCCTATAATAACCCCAATTGTGGTTAAATTTGGAGATAGTCACATGGCCAATCATGCCTTTAAGCCTAGTTGTCATTCCTACTGTTGGGCGACAATTGCTAGTTACCTATGCCTACATGTTCGGTAACCACGTGGTAACATCTGGCACCTTTACATTGCATTGAGACCAGTGTTATATTTGGGTGCATTCTCGTGTTCGTAATAGTTGCCAATCAATGCATGAGTAAAGTAATGTATATGTTTAAGCATGAGTATCGTTGATTGGTGTGTTACTATTGTCTCTATAGGTTCTGACAAATATAGTTTAGGTATTTTAATTAATTTAGGATTTTATTATTTAGTTTGGCTTTTATATTCTAAAAGTTTGATTTTGAATATATGACTTAAGTGGGGCATTATATTTTATTGTTTTTAAAATAAGTCATTTTTAATAATGTAAAAAGTGCATTCTTATTTGTCCTCTTTTGGGGCTTTTTCCAATTTTCACGAGTTTTTACAAAAACCCTTCTTGGAAAATTTGTTTTTTTATTGGAGAGTGGATTTTGGGTGAAGAGAATTTTGTGGGTATTCGATTGATGGATTCATCATGCTGCAATCTCCTTGTCTTCAAAATTTTGCTTGATTTCATGTAGGATTTCTCAACTTATTGGTATTTCATAGTTTTATGCTTGTTGAGGTAAGTTCATTGTTTTCTCCCCATATATTGTTTGGAATTCGATTTCATGGATTGAGAATGGATAGATATGTGTTGTTTCTTGAATTTAATTCCTAGCAAAATCATTTGAAGAGATTTGATAGAAATTTGATGGAGTTCCTTGGTATTTCATGAGTTTTGAGAAACGAGGGTTTTTATTTGCTTCTATGATTGTTGGAGCTTAATTGCAATAGTATTTTAATAAAATAATTTCATTTTTGAGATGAGATATGCATGAGGGAAAATGAGTTTTCCAAAAAAAAAATTAAGTTTGAATTTTGGTGGTTTTGTATGGGTGGTTTTCTATACCCAATTTGAGACAATTTGTGTATTGGTGAAGTTCTTGTGTCAAATAGGATCATGAATTTCACATTGTATTAATGGTTCATGTGTTTGGGTGTGATTTTGTGATAAGGGTGTAATGGCAAATGATATTTATTGTGGGACCAATGAGGATCCGCACCCTAGTTGTGAAACCATTGGTATGGATGTCGTGACCATTGCCAAAAAGTGTATATTGAGAAATGAAATATTGTGATATGAAATTCATTACATTGTGTCATTATTTCTATTTTGATTATGAGCTTGGGTTGGGTGCATGAGTTGGAACTAGGAGTGGATCTCAATGGGCAGACCTTGGCACAAAGTGGCCACTAGGGTAACCCATTGAGGGTTAGTTAAATAAGTGATAACAATAAGTAAGAAAATAAGATAATTTAGCTAAACATAGTATTAAGATAGTGAGGACATTGTGTGATTGTCTGGCCATACAAAAATGTTGATCAAAGACATAGATCCCAACCATTCGTCATGTGTAGATTGAAGGTGTTTGCCTAGCCACATAGATGTTGATTGAAGGAATGGAGCATGTCCATCCATTGTATGTTGCTCGAGGGAACGAGTGAGATTCCTTGTCTTCACAAAAGGAATGCTTGACACTCCCACTTTTGGACTATCTATCCATTTTCTATGTAGTTGTTAGTGGTGATCCTTGGGTTAGTACCTTGGCAACTCTCTTATACTTGTTGTGATCTTAGATTTTCTTAGATTGCTTGTGTGGTTGATTTGTATACTTGGTCACTTGACGTTTCCATTATGTTGCCATTATTATCTCATGTTTATTTACCCTTTGGCCTTGGATTGCATTGCATGAATGTGAGTAACTGTATGCCTCTTGCATGTTCTTCTTGTGACATGACCTTGATCTCCTTATGACTTGGATTTGTGTGCATAGATGTATACTTGTGTTTGAGGGTGTTGTAAGCTTTGTATGCATAATTGATCAATGTTTATTCTTGAGCCATGTATTTATCTCCACAAGCATGGTGGGGAGGACTTGAGGGTTCCTCGTAGTTGGGTGACATGACCAACCACCATTGAGGACCAATGAACATATATTCAAGCGGTCACAATTCATATGTTGACTCTATCCATGATACTTATAGTATTGCTCATGTATGTTCTTATGTTATGCTTGTATTGGTGATTCACGCTATTTCATTCATTCATAGTATCACCTTTTGTAATGGTGGTTCATATACCTCTTGTCTACTAATTATACACAATTATGGTAGCTTAAGAGCTCCTTGTACCCACCCTGTGAGTAGTCAAGATAATGAGGCCATTAGGAAAGTCCTCATGTAAAGAAACTCTAAGTTTGGGTTAAGGCTCCCAAATCGATGTCCCTTCCTGCATTATGGCATCTATGTCGATTGGCACCTCTGCCTAGGGACTGACGTCTCCACCTCTCTATACTGAGACAGTCCAACCACTACAATGGACTTATTTGTTGATTGGTGTCTATGCTTGTCTCAATTGATGTCTACGCTAATTGGTGCCTACGCCCCTCTAGATCAACACTTCTACCTCTCGGGACTGAGACATCTCAGTGTTACCAGACATTTGATTAGCAATCAACGTTCAAGTGCTTAGGGAATTGGCATCTGTGCTTTCTTCGGCGTCTCCACTAAACTTAGGTTTATGAGCTAGTTTTGAATCTCAAGTTTGATGCCACTGGACCCTTGGATGTTCTGGTTGTGCTTCCTTCTGTCAAGCTGGAGAATAATGTATTGATCATATAGTTGGTTATGTTGAATAATGTTAAGTGATGCACACCTAATGTACTTTAAACCAAAAAAAAATAAAAAATTGTTTCCTCCTTAGCATATGTTTTGGTCTTGTTGTGGAAGGGTTCCTTGGTAGGGCATTACATTTAAAAATTCTTACTATTGGGAGTTACAAGTGGTAGGCTATTGGTACATTGTATATTTGTTTAACAACATTTTAGTTATCTTATTTTTGGTTTCTTTAAATTTAGTTATTGGGGAGCTGGGTGAGCAAGGAGGGAACAATAATTGGAACATGGGTGGTAACCAATGCTCTTCACCTAGGGATGAGGTTTCAATTTTTTTTTTAAATTTCTTTGGTAGGAGGTATCTTTAAAAGGCATGCCATAGTAAATAATGGGAAAGTACACGTTGAAGGAGATTCGTGGGTGCTTAACCCCTCAAAGCGACATGAGTAGTTGTTTGATTTGAAAGTAGCATCATCTGATGATGTGGATGACCACCTCAACATAACAAGTGTGCCAACATTAGCTCATATCCACTCTTATTTTAATGAACAACTATTCAACATATTGTTTTCAATCTTTTTTAACATATATTTTATTTAAGGAAATTTTTTTAATAGAAAAAATTTGATGATATGAATATCAATATATCTGTTTTTATATAGTTGATTCTCTAGATACTTTCGCTATTATATTTATAATAGTGGAGTTTTGGTAGAATTAAAATTTCTCTATGTTTTGTTAGGCTTCAAAATTGTAGAGCGATTTTGATTTTGAAAATCACAACCTTGAACCTAAATTTTTTTTTTGAATTTGGCATTCTAGATCTTTGGAAACTTGATACATCTATGTACCTGTAACGGGTTAAAATTGAAAATGTTGATAGGGCATGCTATATAGAGTGGGGAATCTATAGCTTGTCTTGATGGCAGTTAAGACCTCTATGTCAAGTAAGCATGTTCAAATAATTTCAAAAACATACCAAGCAACATATTATATGTTCTTATGACTGCAAATGTTGATGTAATCCTCTCTATGTATATAGATAAGGTTTCAATGTTTTGTTTTGTTTTCAATTTCTTTGGTAAGGAGGTATATTATATTAATAAAATCTAATCAACATATTCTCTTCATTATTTTTCACATAGTTTTTAATAGAGGGAAATATTTTTTTATAGAAATAATTAGATGGTATGAATATCAACATATCTATTTTCATATAGATGATTCAATATAGATTTTGTATTATATTTATAATAGTAGAATTTTGATAGACTATAAATTGGTCCCATTTTGCTAGGGTTTAGAAATGTAAGGCAATCTTGAATTAGAAAATCACAACCTTGTGTAATCGCCTAAAATGGGTCTAGTAAACCTACAACCCCTAATTTGATTAATTGGCCTTAAAAATCCTAAAATCTAAGGCATTCACTATTAGACTCTAATTATGCAAGCAAACCCTAATAATCCCCCTTTGCATAATTAAACCAATTTCCTAAATCAAATCATCAACTTAATCATAACCCAAGCTTGAAAAGCTATTTAATCAGTATACATTGCACACTTAAATAAATGTTCTTGCACTTTTATTAGATGAGCCCATTCACACATGGGTGTGCACACCTAATCTTTTATTAAAAGGTGATTAAAAGGGGATTTACCAATTTTTTCCTTATTCTCCAGCAAACACACCTTTGCCCAATTAAAAGTCAATCACTTGGATCAACCTCTCTTGGATTGAATCTCAACCACTCATCCCTTTTTCCTCTTAATCTCCTTCACTCCCACCAAAACCCTATCTAACCTCTTAATCCTAGCCACTCTCTTTCCACCTCTTAATCTCAGTCATCCATCTTGAGGAGATTTCTATAAAAAGGGGTAGCTATCCTTTGTTAAAAGAAGAGGATGCATTGTTGGCTGTAATGTCCCCACCTCCTAGGTTGATTGTAGCTTGATTCTTTGATGTGAAAACCTTTACTTAGTTGTCAAACTAAGTTGATATGTTATCTTTGTTGTCATTGAGGCTATCCTCTTATTAATTTAGATTGTTCCTCAAGAAGTGATTTGATGCTATAAAGGGTTGTTAAGGCACTGATTGGTGCACAATTATATATCATCCTATTATATGATATAGTTCTTTACAGAAATTCCTCAAGAACTTTGTTGTCCAATTCCTATCTGAATAGTTTAGAGAGTTATGCAAATCCTAACTTGTTTATTAGGGTCCTTGAATTGTAGGTACAATCTCCTCTTGTATTGTGTTGATTAGATTCCTTAAGTATTGATTGCATTAGAATATTTATTGTTGATGTTTTAAGCTTTGATTGTTTTAGAATGTTAATTGATATATAT
>MU223832.1:181679-220413 GCA_018584345.1 Thuja plicata | reverse complement strand
TCTGCAACAAGCCTTTTGCAATACCAGGCTTAGAACTGTATCTTTTTTCCTGCCTCGTCATGTCAATTTTGGTTGACATGGTACTAAATAAGCCAAAGGCTTGCATAAATGAATTTCTGTTCAAAATCAGTAGGGAAGTGCCATCATCCCTTTTGATGGTCTTTGTAAGGGCATCATAGTGATTTGCTAGGTCAAGAAATAAGTCAACATCTAAGAAAACATCAGGAACTAATAACCTAGCCAGACCACATGTCCAAGGGTTTGAAATAGGGATGGGATTATCTGAACTCTTATAAAAATATGTGAAAAGAGAGTAACCTGTTGTGCCCGGGGTCACAGCATCTCGAATGTTTTTGTAATCGTCCAGGAGGACACTAGCATCAGCCTTCTTGTTCTGTGTTGAACCTGGCAGAAGATGGAGAAACTCATCAGAGTAACTCGGCTTTCCTTTCTGTTCCTCTCCACTGCCTCCGCTTGTTGAAGCGACGCTCACAGCTCTGCTCATATCTGCAATACTTTGAATCTTCTTTTCTCTAACCGATATTGAAACAAATCTATC
Source organism: Thuja plicata (assembly GCA_018584345.1). Classification (NCBI taxonomy): domain Eukaryota; kingdom Viridiplantae; phylum Streptophyta; class Pinopsida; order Cupressales; family Cupressaceae; genus Thuja; species Thuja plicata. The sequence goes on along the minus strand of MU223832.1, from coordinate 219,854 downwards.
TCCAATATCAGTCTGCTTGTTCTGTGCACAATCCTCTGCAATTTAGAACTTCTCTGATCACTTTGAATACACTGCAAACTTCTCAAAATATCTCTCTTCTGAAAATTAGCAACTTGGCTCTGAAAACTTGAAAGCACGGTGAAAGAGAATGAATGCACCATAAACTCCTTATAACCGTCATTCAGAGTACACAGCTCATAATTCGGAGACATCAATTCTGCCATTAATTCGGCATGCTGTGAACTTTGAAAAACCTAGCCGTAGTTGCACGAAGTTGACAGGAAATCAAATATTCAAAAAATGGATCCTCAGAGCAATCATATAACATTCAAGAAAGCTGACATGCCACCTTATGATTCTCTATGTGTCATACATCTCAGCTACCCTTAATGCACAGTAATCAAAATTCGAGCCTCTGATTGGTTGCCGGGAGATTTACTCTATCACATCACAAAACTACCGCCATTTTTTAGATTTTGTAATCAGGCGACCACGCGACTGTATTAAGTCTCTTTGTCACGGGCCTTTGTCTTTAACCATGGTTCCATCTGAAGACTTGGCGACAATGTTCTTTCTTAACCCTGCCTGGCCTGAGTGACCATCTAGCGATCACGCAACCCAAAAGAAATCAAAGTCGCGAGCAGTTAGCCTTAACTCATCTTTCTTTCTGAGACCTGGTGACTAGCCATTATCATTAACCTTCACAGTTATCGCCTTGTCGCTGAATTCTTATATTCTATTTGAAAACTATGCGACAACCTTTAGTCGCCCAGTCGCGAGATTGATTTAACTTTACCTTAACCTGTTACAAGCGCCTTTTCTTTACTCATAGCGACTGCGCGACATACCCTAATCGCCAAGTCGAGAGGAGTTTTTTCCTGGGGCACTTTCCTTTCTAGACTTTGCGACCAGCGTTGGATCTTCTTCTTCTTTCATCCGACGACAGTCGTTTAATCGCCAGATGACCGGGCATACCATTAAATTATTCTCAGACACCGCGACAAAGGGTAAAGCACTTTTAGTCTCGAAGTCGCAGAATCCATTTCTTCTTTCTGGCGACCACGCGATTACCCACTTGCCTTATGAAAGTTGTCACCCAATCATTGGTTCTCTTGCTGCATAACGGAAAACTGAAACATTTTTCTTGCTTTGGCGACATCCCAACTACACTTTGCTACCACAGACGGTTAGTCACGTAGTTTGAGCTGAAATCTCTTAACCGCTACTTTATTCAGAGACCACAGGACTAAAGGAAAACTTAACTGTTAGCATTTGCTTGATCCGGCGACAACGCGACATGCAGTAATCGCGAAGTCTGAGAACCTTTTCATAACTGCTTGATTTCTCCTGCGATCACCCGACTAACAGTGGGTCCCATCTTTTACAAAGCTTATACATGAAGATCTGGCGACTACCCGACTAAAAGAGATCGTTGAGTCTCATAACACTGAAGGAATATTCTGATTTATATCGAGACTATGTGACACAAGGAAAAAGCAAAGTCGGGAAGAGCTTTGGAATATTCTCTGGGGGTAACGCGACGAGGCGACTTGAAATAATACACATGCCTTTAGTGAATGAAAAAGGTAACGCTGAAACATAAGACATGGTATAGGGTTTAAAATTCATCATTTAATACTTGGATAACTTGGGTTTTTCAGGGTTTTTTGCAAATTTGGGCAAGGTTTAGACATGAAAACCTGAACTTTGACAGAGGGTATGACAAGGAACCAGGAGAACCAGCAAAAACAGGAAATACAACCAACACGTTGATCAAAGCATAAACCATTCTCCAAATAGTTGTTGGAATCTTAGATCCAATACTGGCATGAGAGTCAAATTAGTATCATGAATTAAGACAAAACCTCTATAATTTTCCCTTGATCAAATGGTTGCACGAAATGAAGATCGATATTTTAGCGTTAGGTCAAACGGGTTATGTCAAACTTGTTAGGTATACAATATACTAACAAGGATTTTGCTATAAATCTTAGGATGATTTGTGGTCTAGATTACTCTTCGAAGAATAACATCGTAGATCTTACCTTGACGTTCATGAACAATAAAGATAGTGTAGTACTATCGCTAGAACCCGTCGAACCTCTATCCTTGGTACATCCCAAGCTTATTGAATGAAACTCCACTAAACCCGTGAATATGTTATCCTTCTCAAGTGACTACGCCTTACCCTACTACTTGAACATTTTTGAACCCATCCCTTCTTCCACCAATGTAATGAGTGTGAACATGGCAGAGGAGGATATCAAGTATCTCAGTCTGAAAAGAAAAGGAAAAAATAAAAGGAGGTATGATGGTGAAAACAACTTAGTGGAAGTGTCAGACCCAAAAATAGTAAAATTAAATGATGTATCTAACGGTCAAAACATCTTAGAGGCATCAAAGGATGTAAAACTTTATATTATTTCAATCCACCTACAAGAAAGATCATCGATGTTGATTAAACCAACACAACCAGTGAACATTGAAATAGAGGAAACTCCACATATTGTGCATGTAGATCAATCATTATCAGAAGAGGAATTGAAAGAGTTCATTAATTTATTCAAAGAGAAAAAGATCAACTTCACATGGAACTGTTATGATATGTCAGGTCTGGATCCTGACCTCATTATGCATTGCCTTTCTATTGCACCTGGAGTAAATTCGGTCAAACAAAAACTTTGCAAGATGTATCCCTGTCTGGCACTACTTGTCAAGGATGAATTGGAAAAGTTACTTAAAGGAGCGAGATTTATCAGGGCTATTGATAAAAAGGTGATGCATAACTAACAGAAAAGGATCAACCCTTTACAAAAATGCTACATAAAGGAGATACTTTCAAAAGGGATGAAGCAAGCAACAATATTTTTCATGAAATCAAGAGATATCTAGCTAATCCTCCTATTCTCATTGCACCAATTTAGGGGAAACCCTTGTTACTATACATCTCAACCACAACTACATCTCTAAGAGCTCTACTAGTGCAACAGTATGAAATAGGAAAAGAAAGGGTCATATATTATATTAGTTAGACTTTGGTATCCTATGAACTCAACTATACATCAATATAAAATGCTTGTCTGGCATTTTTCTTTTCTTCACAAAAATGTAGACATTACATGCTAGCACACTCTATAAAGCTTGTCACGAAGATCGATCTTCTAAAGTATTTACTAAATAATACAACTCTAATAGGAAGATTAGCAAAGTGGGTGATGATTGTTTGTGAGTTCAACATTGAATATACAGGTCGAAATGCAATTAAGGGCCAAGTACTAGCTAATCACCTGGTTGATGCACCACTTCAAGATAACAAATCGTTAACAATTGAGTTCCCTGGTGAAGCTATTTTACACCTAATAGAGCACCCATGAAATTGTTCTTTGATGGATCCTTTAGTCAACAAGGGTCAGGTGCAGGTGTACTATTCATTACTCCACAAGGATACAAGATTCCCAAAGCTTATAAGATGATGTTTCCCTGCGCAAATAATGTGGTTGAATATGAAGCACTAGTGAATGGTTTGAAGCTAGCAATTGAATGGAAAATCATCGAATTTCATATTTATGGACACTCTCATCTAGTATTCAATCAAATCAATGACGAATACCAAACTAAAGATGAGAAGTTGATGTCGTATAAAATAATGATCGATGACCTTAAAAAATATTTTGTCTTCATAACATTCCAACAAATTTTGAGGTTAGACAACAAAGCAATCGATGCCATGGCTACTCTAGCTTCTATGTTATGGTTAGAAGAACATCAATTCCGCTACGATTTCTTAGTGGAAGAACTCCCTTTTCCAGCTTATGACTCACATAAATCCCAAATAATATGTACTCTAGTCAACCATGAGTCTTCTCAATATAGCCACATCTATGCCTACTTGAAAGACCAAACTATCCCTGAAGACTTACCTAGAAATGAAAAGAGGAATCTCATTAGAAATGCATCATGTTATGTAGTTATCTCTAATGAATTGTTCTGGCGAGGTCTAGATGGTACTCTCCTTAGGTGTCTAGAACATGAAGAGTCTAAAAAAGTGCTAAAAGAATTCCACGAAGGTATTTGTGGAGCTCACTTGAATGGTCTCTCTCTAGCTAAGAAACTTCTCAGGGATGGATATTACTGGCCTAGCATGGAAAAATATGATATTCATTATGCCAAAACTTGCAAGAAATGTCAACTACATGGTAAATTGGTCCATGCTCCTACTCAGGATTTGTTACCTTTTATCACCCACTAGTCATTTCAAAAATGGGCCTTGTACTTGATCGACCAGATATATCCCTTATTGTCTAGTGGACACAAGTTCATCATCACGGCTATGAAGTAATTTATGAAGTGGGTTGAAGCGGTCCCCCTTATCAAAGCAACTGGGAAACAAGTATCTATGTTTATCCTTAACTTCATCATTTGCAGATATGGTATACCCTCATCAATTGTGATTGGCAATGACGGGAAATTAAAAAATAAAGACATTGATGAACTCTATGAGTGATTTCATATCACCCAACACTGTTCCTCTATCTACTACCCACAAGGCAATGGACAGGCTAAAGCTTCTAACAAAACACTCCTCAAAATCTTGCACCGAATAGTGAGTAAATACAGAAAGGATTGGCATCTACAACCGAATCCATCTCTATGGGCTTGTAGGACTAGCATTTGAATTCCTATAAGAGTGACACCATTTGCATTATTTTATGTCTTTGAAGCATTATTACCCATTGAATTTGAAATTCCATCACTCTGAGTCTCTCTACAAGGACTCGTCACTGATAAAGATTACAAGATTTCAAAAATCCATGAGCTAGAACTACTTGATGTATAGAGAAAAGAATCATTTAACCATCTGAGGTTCTATTAGAAAATAATTTCTAAAGGTTACAATAAAGTGTGACATAGCTAATTTTAGGTTGGTGACCTTGTTCTTCAAGAAAATCCAAAGATTCAGCAAAATCGAGAACATAAGGGAAAATTTGAACCCAACTAGTTGGGTCCCTTCATAATCACTATAGTGTTTGGTTTTAAAGCCTATCAACTGTCTACTCTATAAGGGGGTCTTCTTCTTGATAATATCAATACAATCCACTTGAAAATTTTCTACAACTAGAAATTCTTAGAACATGAAGCTCTTGTACAGAGAAAATGATCCTGAAATTTTTTTGAAAACAACAGAAAAATCATAAAAAGTAGAAAAAGTCTTAAAAAATGATAATCTTTGTAAAAACCTAGCAATAGGTGCCTTGATAATACCAAAAAAAATATGCTTCAGTGAAAACTTGGTAAATAGGCGCCTTGGTAACAAAAATAGAAATCAAGACAAGTGTTGAAAACCTGGCAAACATGCATCACTTCTAATCAGTGCTCTATCTATCAATACATAGCTTGGTTATCTACCTGTAAAATCTATCTCCATGACCCAATACCCCTCATCTATTCCAAGCAGCACCATCATGGATTATATTTTTCTTTCATCTCGGTCCTAGAGTATCATTTGTTACCAGGGGCAAGCATTCCAATTTGATCAATCACATGAACCAAACTAGATTCAGTATCTTAGTCCTTCCTAGCAGACAATTTTCCACTGACACAATGATGTTTCTCAACACCCTAATCAACATTGTTTCTTAACACTACCTATTTGGACACATATGTGTTTCTCAACACTATGCACTCACAAGAAAGATGGTGTTTCTCAACACCCTACACAAACAAACATCTAACACTCAAAACTTGTTGAAGGTGTGTTGAACATTTTCTGAATGTTGCCTATATCAATGCTTTTTCTTCTTATCTTATTTCCTAAGTCTCTCAAGGATGTCTAAAAAGGATTAGAGATTCACCACTGGGGGCACAAAATTTTCTTTGATTGTTTCTTGTTGGTGTGGTCCTGAAGATCTTGAAACATCAAATAAACTGGGTGTCTATGATAAGAGCCTCCACATTAAGGTGGAAAAGCCTCACATACCTCCACTGTGTTTATTTTCACACCAAGGAAAGGTCAAAACTATCTCTTTGATTGTTATTAATCTATTTGTTTACGCAAGATCACACTCATGGTTATCTCATCTTTGTATGCCTTGATACTGGTGTACCCTTGCAATATGATCAACTGGAAACAATGTTCAGGTCATCTCGGCTTTAATACCTTGATGCTTACATTGGTTTTCCACATTTTATTTGATGAAAGTCATACTCATATCCTTATTGGTCGTAGTGGAACCCATAAGGTTTGTATTGACTCTGATGTCCCAAACGCTTGATGATGACAACTTGGCTAAATGAATTAGTGCCTAAACTCGCATCGTAGATTTCATATCATCTTAGGATTGTATTTAATATTTGAATTATAACATTAGAGAGCTATTTATAACCCTTCATCGAAGCGATCAATTGTATTTATCAACCTACGATCTAATCAGTTATCTCAAGGCTATATACCTGTAAGAAAGGATAAAAATATTTATTATCGATCATAAAAGGGGCATGAAGTGCTAAGCTATCACATAAGATCATAGCATTAACAGTTTCAGATGGTACTACATCTCACATCAACATAAACATAAAGATAACATCAGAGCTACAATGATAAGAGAAAGATACATGATGAGCACAAGCAACAAGATACATCTAACAAAGAACTTCTATTCAAGATACATGACTGAGCCAACCAACATATGAAAGCAATATGATACAAGATGCTAATCTAATCAGATATATCATATGAGAAAGAAGTTAAGAAAATATGTACTAAAGGCACCACATTAACATATTCAATGAGAAGAATCAATCATTTATATATAGTCAAATGTCTACAAAAATATGATAATGTGATCTTGAACAAAATGTACATCCTTGATGCAAATGAATCATGTATACACCTGTGTATCTCAAAAATCAAAATGGGGCAAGAAAAGAGAATGGGATATCAAGAATCACTCCCTCCCTCAAGATCTCGAGGTGCGGGAGGAGGAGGTGCATCTGCTCTCAATGGCAAGCCTTCTCCCTCAAATCTCACCATATACTATGAATATGGAGCTACCTGCTCAGCCAATGGCACTGCTACACTATACGCTGCCACATAGTAGGTTGGTCTGATGGGTAACCTCACGCTGAAGGCCATTGCGCTCAGCTATAAATCCTTGGATCCTTTGATCACGCTTTGTGATATACGGCTACTAGTTGTGTTTTTGGCCCTCTGTTCTGCCTTCTTAAGGTATGAATCACATCCTATGGGGTCTTCTCTCTAGGTGCCTCCTCCTCACCCTCACCCACCTATGCATCCCTCCTCTATCAGACCTGTTGGGCTGCATTATCAACCTCAGGATCCTGTGGTGCTTCCCTCATCTCCATGTCTTCTACAACCACAGGGGGCATCAACCCCAACCGATCCCAAAGTACCACCCTCCCTGCTTTTTCATTGTTGTCCTGTCGTTGGTGGCCTACTCAAGTTGGCACTGGGGTCCCCTCCTACTCTCATCGACACTATATCCCTTTGTCCTTTTCTTGGAGCTCTCTGATCTCATGGAGGGGCATCCTCCTCATCTATCTGTGGCACTCTCTCTGCCAGATCAATGAACCTGGGAAAGGGGTGTTGGGAAAAATAATCTCTAAACTCAGTTGTCACCCTCGTATCTACAATATGCTCCATATACCCCTAGTTCGGCCTCCATAACTAGACGATCTCTTGTACTATCAGGGCATAAGATAATCTAGGGCCCCATCCCTGTCACTCCTCATCAACAAAACGAGCGTAGGCAGTGAACTCCTGTGATATGCTTTGAGGGAGCACATACTGCCTCCAAACCCACGAAAAAACAAAGCGCTCAACAATAGAGGATGTCCTCCCAATCAATGGTCAGGAGATAAATAGGTCTCTCCTTTGGGTCCTCTAGACCCCCACTCCTCTGGGTGCAAGTTTCAAGGCCCTAGTCTGACCTAATTTTCAACTTGATCCTATCGACGTGAAACTTGCACCCCTAGCTATTTTGACTATCCTGAATCTATTTTAGGGATCAAAATTCAAATCTGATGTCATTCTGCTAGTCAAAATTGCAATCCAACCTTCTATCCAAATGCATTTGATCATTGACGTTGTCATTGCCAAATTCATCATTAGTCCCCTTTCCCATCAATCAATCCAAACAAACTCAACCTAAAATTGTTGTGCAATCTTGACCTAGAAAATTACAACCTTGATATTGATATCTCTATTTTTATATAGCTTACTCTATATTCTTTTTCTATAATATTTATGACAGTTGAATTTTGATAGACTGGAAATTGATTAATATTTTGTTAGGGTTTAGAATTATAGTGCAGTATTGATCTAGAAAATCACAACCTTGATCTATCAATATATTTAATTTTATATGGTTGAATTCATACAAATGCTTTCTATCATATTTACAATAGTGGTGTTTTGTTTCACTAGAAATCAGTCTATATTTTATGGTTAAAATATTTAGTGTATTCTTGATTTAGAAAATCACAACCTTGTATCAATATATGTTTATTTTTACAGAGCTAATTCAATACAAACTTTTGTAATTATATCATGATAGTGGTGTTTCGATAGGCTATAAATTGATCTGTATTTTGTTAGGATTCAAAATCATGGTGCAATCTTGATCTAGAAAAATACAACCTTGATATTTTTTGGGGGTTTAAAATTATAGTACAATCTTGATCTAGAAAATCACAACCTTGATCTATCGATATATTTAATTTTATATGGTTGAATTTGTACAAATCTTTTCTATCATATTTACAGTAGTAGAGTTTTGTTTGACAAGAAATCAATCTATATTTTGTTATGGTTCTAGTTTTTAGTGTATTCTTGATCTAGAAAATCACAACCTTGTATCAATATATGTCTATTTTTATGTAGCTAATTCAATACAAATTTTTGCAATTATATTCATGATAGTGGAGTTTTGATAGACAAGAAATTGAACTATATTTTTTTAGGATTCAAAATCCTGGTGTAATCTTGATCTAGAAAATTACAACCTTGATATCAATCTATCTATTTTTATGTAACTTACTCTATATGAACTTTTTCTATTATTTATGATAGTGGAATTTTGATAGACTAGAAATGGATTTGTTAAGGTTTAGAATTGTAGTGAAATCTTGATCTAGAAAATCACAAACTTGATATATATATATATGTGTGTGTGTGTGTGTGTGTGTGTGTGTGTGTGTGTGTGTGTGTGTGTGTGTGTGTGTGTGTGTTTTTATGTAGCTACTTTAGTGCAAACTTTTACAATTATATTCATGATATGGAGTTTTGATAGACTATAAATTTATATGTATTTTGTTAGGATTCAAAATTGTGGTGCAATCTTGATCTAGAAAATTACAACCTTGAAATGGAATATCAATTTTTATCTCGCTTCCTCAATATAAAAACTTTCTATTATATTCATGATAGAGGAATTTTGATAGACTATAAATTATCTATATTTGGTTAGGGTTTAGAATTGCAGTTCAATCTTGATCTAGAAAATCACAAACTTGACATCCATGTATTTTTTTTATATAATTGATTCAATACAAATGTTTTCTATTATATTTATGGTAGTGGAATTTTGATTGACTAGAAATTGGTCTATATTTTATTATGGTTCAAATTTGTAGTGCAATCTTCATCTAGAAAACGACAACCTTGATATCAATATATCTTTATTTTTATGTAGCTAATTCAATACAAACTTTTGTAATTACATTTATGATAGTGGAGTTTTGATAAACTAGAAATTGAGATATATTTTGTAAGGATTCAAAATTGTGGTGAGATCTTGATATGGAAAATTACAACCTTATTATTGGTATGTATATTTTCATACAGCTTACTCGGTATAAAAAAATTCTATTATATTTATGATAGAGAAATTTTGATAAACTAAAAATAGATCTATATTTTGTTTTTTATTAAGTGAAAATTAGTTTTTGGGGACCCTAAACCCAATACAAGATATCACAAAATATATTCAAAGAAATCTCACATCAAGATACAGGACAAGACCAACAGAAAGAGGTTAAACAATAGGCACCCTCAACTTGAAACCAACACTACACAAAAAGAGAATTATGTAGCCTAAAACAAGAGAAAGGATCACAGATACTTTCTAAACACCCAAGAAAAACAAACATTAAGATTTACCTTTGGCCCCTTTCTTATGGGACTGAAGTTCATGTTAGGATTAAATAATACTGAGAGAGTGGGTGAATCGGTATTACAACACTTTAAAAATAAACTTAGCAATTTCCAACTTAACAAAATAATTACTGAAACGAAAAGAACATAAAATAAACAACTCATAACACCATGATTTTTTTCATGAGGAAACATTGGCCAAGGGAAAATCTCGGTGGGGATGATACCCACAAATATGCACTAAAAGTATTGTGTCCATGTTAGGAGTTGAATATTACATTAGTAAATTTCCTTGTTAAAGGAATACAAAACCCTGTTAGGGGTATACACTGAGCACACTGCTCTTACAATTAGAAATTTGTCTCTGTTACAATGATTTATCAAAATAAACTTATACAAGCATCTGTTATACTTAAGTAGTTCCAGTTGTAGCTCGCATCACCTTCTGTCTGATTCTAACATCACAATGCATCCATTCATTTGATCATATAATATCCATACTTCCCTTCTCAAAACCTTTCCATATATATACTTTATCTCATACTCTGTCAGCTCCCAAATACATCACAAAACATGATCAACTCTTATCCAAAAATCAAATACAAAGTCTATGATCATACATTACCAAAATTAGAGTAAGACCCAATCCAAATCCAACTTAGCACATCTAGATTCCACATTACACTCCTTCAATCATCGTGAATGTTCAACTGCTCCATCTCGCTACTACACTATCTTCGCATGACTTCAATCATCTGTAACTTTCATCTCCAAACTCCAAAGCACAAGCGACCTTAATTGAAGGTCTACAATATCCCAAAATATATTCCTCTAAGCTTGCATGACATAGTTCATCATATATAGTGCCCGCTGCCCAAAACTATACTCTTGTACTAAGTAAACTACTTCTTGAAATTAGTCATTTTTACAAAACCTTAGCACCAAAATTGTGTTCCACTCCAAGCGACCATACATAACTATTAGTGTTTCCATAAATGACAACCCTTATACACTCCTAAATGAGTCACTTTCCAACAATCTCTCCCTTTGGCATTGATGGCAACACTTAGTGAAAAATGACTAAGTGTTCACTACCAAAAGAATGACTAAGTACATTATCTTTTCTACTCCTAAATTATCTTTTCTATCTTTCCTCTTATATATTTTTCATATCTACTCCCCCTTTGACATCAATGGCAAAGGTGTACATAAAAATGTAGTATATATAGCAAAATTATACAAGTGATCACAAAAAAATTCAGACCATGTGTAGTACATCTTGGAAAGAGCTTTTCAAGATCTTTGCCTCTTTAGTCCAGGTCTTTACCAAAATCTGACCCACATGGATTAGTCCATTTAGCACAAATGATAATGTCTCTACTCCCTTCAACTAAGTAGGCATGTTTTCTGTGAGGGCCTTTGTTGTTTTCTCCATGTCATAAAGGTGTATCTCAAGAATTGATAGCTTGGGAGTGATCAAACTCTTCAACACAAAATCTTCCCATAACTCTCCCTTTCTTTGTTTCCAACACACTTATCTTGTCCAGCAGTTTGGACACTTCCTTGTCTAGCTCTAAAATAGCATGCGAGGATGTCTCACAAATGTGTACTAGCTTATCTAGTGTATTTATGTCATGTGCAATAATGTCCTCAATGTTCTGAAGGTGTCTGATAGGATTTATACAATAAATGTATAACTTCCTTCCATGTGCCACACAAGCCTTCGCTTCAAAAAAGGTATTTCCTAGTATGCCCAAGTCCCATGCAATAGACTTGAATACTTCCTTTAGCTTCTTTTCCAAAAAGGTATGCTCATCTTTTGCTTCTACAATCTTCTCCAGAGACTCATAGCGACTATCAAAGTCATCTAATGTTGTCTTCAAGTTCTCTTATGTATCCTTTCCTTGGAAAGTAAAAGGTATAGGTAGGAGTGTTTTGATAGTATCAACTACCCTTTCCAATACCCTTGACTTCTTCTCAGTTTTTTGCTCTGATCTCTCTTTTCCTTTAGAAAATGTTATGTAGGATAGCTTCATTAACTCATCTTCGTCCATGATCTTTACATCATTATTCAATGTTTTGTCTCCAATTTCCAACAACAAGGTTGAAGAAACAAGTGAAATTGTTTCTTGTCTAACTTCATACTTAATCTCAAGTTTATTATCAGCCTCAACAATTCTCAGTTTCTGTCCACTTTTAGAGGGCTCTTCCTCATTAGGTTTCTCTCTATCTTTTCCATCACTTCTATCAATATCAAGTACAGTATCAGTATTTCCTTCAAAAGGTTCTTTACTATCTAGCGAGGTGTGCAAATTCACTAACACACCAGCAACAAAGAAATCAGGTTGCTTTACTGTACTGACAAACTGACTATCATCTTCTCCATCCTTAGGTGAATCAATGTTGATTAATGTAGGCTTGGATGACTCTCCCCTTCGGATAGATTTAGGATTAGTAGCCTTAGGTTTAGGAGGTGAAAACTTCCCAGGTTTAGTTTCCATTAGGATCTTGTTAATGGCCTTGTGTGTATCCTCAATAACCTCATCATACTTCCTTCCCATTATCTTTATCAATCTTGCTTTATTTCTTAACAGTGGTTTCATTGCTTTCAAAATTCTTTCATGTTCATCATAAGATATGACTGGCAGCATGTCCTCAATTGCTTTCACTCTAATCTGTTCATCCTCAGTTAGTGATAATTGTATCCTAATCTCCAATTTCTCAAATAGTTCCTTAGGGATACTACCTTCCATTTCAATCAGGTTCTTAAATGCAAACACATAATCTATGACAATGTCTTCAATCTGAGTCTTATATTTTTCATCATACTTGTCATAGTATTTAGGTAGCTGATTGAGTTCTCCCTGGTCTATGATTCTCTTCACCAGCATCTTGATATCTAGTTTCCATAGTTGTCTGGTCTCTTTTTTATTCTCTTCTACCTTCTTTACTTCAACTTCTTTTTCTTCTTCTTTTTGCTTTTGTACTTCAATTCTTTGTCTCTTTGGTGGTGAATTCTGTTTAGAGGACCTTGTCCTCTTCGCAGGGATCTCTTATGCTTCCACTTTTTATGATGTCTCCATAGGCACTTCTACCACAATAGGGGGTGGACTAGAATTCTTCTCAGTTTTTGAAGGTTGAAGAGCAGTAGGGGCAGAGCTCGCCACTCCAGATGCACTTTCTACCATCTTTCTCCTTATTTCCTTCATCTCTTCTCTAGAGATACCATCCTTTTCTTCTAGATTATCTACAACATTCTCAATTTTATTTCTCCTATTTGTTCTTGTATGTTCCTCTCTAATCTTAGAATTTTTTTTTCATAAGTACCCCATCTCTCTTCTGATGGATCAATCTCTGAAGATAATATATACTCAACTTGTATTGTTAAAATATGTGAACTAACCTCATGCCCCATAGGGTAACACAATTTTACTCTAGGGTCCACTACCTCAAAGAAAACACAATCAGTTTCAACCATGAAGCATAGTGTATCCTTGTATTTCTCTACCATTTCCTCTGGTATCCTCTTTCTTTCTTTCTTTTGTCTCTGCAAGATTTTGATCATACCAAATAATTCTCCATCTACCCAGTCATTGTTTTGTCTCCTATAATTGTTTGATACTTGTAATCTATTGTCTCACCAAGCTCTTGGGTGCATACCAAGGGATTTGTGCCCAATGTGTATATACATATATATCAATAATGATCCAAATCTGAATGCCTTGGATTTGTCTCTCTTAATCTACCTTACATTCTCCATAAATTGTTGTGCTAAAACTTTGCAAAGGTTATACTTCACTTTCTCCTTCACCATCTTATACACCATCATTACAACACCAACAAATACTGAATTTGGTCGGCTGTTATAATGAGGTTTGTATCCCAATATCATCGCAACTAATCTAAAATATTGCTGGAAGATGTCAGCCACTGTCATCGCTTGCTTATCCCATTTAGAGTGGGTTAGGGTTTCCACTTGTTTCTTGGTATTATCCTCTGCTACAGGGATGACTTCAAAGTTATCCAGACTAGTAATGTCATGGATCAAATCACTGCAAATCCTTACAGGCTTGTCACCAATCCAAATGAATTGGTCGTGTACTCTACTCAACACGATCTTAAACCATTCTTCTTCATCAAACTCATGCATTTATGTCATTTTTATCACACTGAGATTATCAATAGAAGTGAACTCATCCATCCATTTCCATCCTCTTTAGTCATGACTTTCTTTTCCTTGTAGATCTCAAATTCTCCCATAGACTCATATTTATAGTGGATATATGCCCTAATATCCTCGACATGTAAAACTATGTAGGGCGTTTGAGAAATTGCGTCTTTAGGTTCATCCTCAGTTGATTTTCAAGGATGCTTCTTGAATGTGTATCTAGGCCTCTCATTTACATCAAAAATCATAGGAGTATCCATATTCAAATGCTCACAAGTGATTTAAATACCTTTGTTTGTTGAATCTATGAATTTGTGCTTCAATCAATCGCAAATGCCCTAGCTTCTTTAGTCCTTGCTCAAATCACTGCTCTTCTTTAAATCTACTCTTTAAATAGTGATTAGATAAGTTCTTTTGATTACCCTTATACTTCATTGTGAAAAGAATGACACAAATCCCAATAATCTCAATTGTGCAATGATCCAGTCGATCATCAAACCAGTGATCACAAGATATAGTGTGTATAGTTGTGTGATATCATATAGGCGTTTCAAACTAATCATACATACTCTCCATAAGCTCGCAAAATCTTATTCCACATAAACAAGGGTTGGATGGTTTTCTGTGTATTTCTCCAAAGCTCCCCCTAAGGCCATACTTGGCCATCTAGGTCGATGTAAAAACATCAGGCAAAGGTTCAGTAGCAACTATTGAATCTTCCTAAACCTTAGGCTCACTCGGCTCCTGCGCTTTTCAAACTTTACCAATTTCTTTCACAAATTGATTGTCAAACTCTTCCATGTATTCTGCCATACTTTTTCCAACACCAGCAATATTTTTCTTTATAATAATAGGCAGTGGTCTTTTGTTACCTGTAGATCTATTATACCTGCAAAACTTCGCTATATATCCTTGATTGTTACATTTGTAGCATGTAGGAGATGATTTGTTTTGATTAATTTTCAACTTACAATACTTTGCAATGTGCCCAAAGTTATTGCACTTGTAACATGTGATCTTAGTTGTTGTTTATTCTCTAATGTAATCTTACTTGGTGTAGGATTGATCAGGATTCCTGAATCCTGTCTTCATGTGTCCATATTCATAGCAATTTAAACAATAACCAGAAAATGGTTTGCAATGAATTTTACCTCTACAATCTCTCTTCATGTGACCAACTTTGTTGCATCCAAAGCATCTACCTATGAAAGGTCTGATCTACTTTCTAGGCTCTTCTTGTATAAGTCTTTCTTCATCTATCTTTTCTTCATATTTTTCCTCTTGAGATTTAGAACATTAAGATTCATTGAAGCCAACTCCTATCATGTCTCCTTTAGGTTTATGTTCTCTTTGTTCATGATGCAAGAGCATCTTGGGTTCTTTGGAAATCCTGATCAACCAAAAATATGCTTACTTTGATTTAGTAGCTTGTTGGAGGCTGCTCGGTAAAGTGCTCGGTAACTGATTTTGCTTGATCGGTTGAAGACTTGTTTGTTCTCCACTCGGGCTTGGTTACTTGTTTCTATCTTTCTTTACCAACGGGTCTCAGTAGTTGTTTGGCTACTCGGTGGGTTTCACCAACTAGTTTCTATGCTCGGTTGGCTTTCTTACTGAGTTGTATTTTTGATGTTGGATCTTCTAGCCAATTTCTACATTTAATTTTCACAGTGTAATTGATGTTGAGATCTATCTTTGGGATGCATGTGGACCTAAATCTGGGTCTTTATTGTTTCCTATGTTGGATCTTTAGGATCTGAGTACCGACCTCTTTTGTGGACTCTTGTATATATTTAGTTTTTTGTTCTTAGATTTGGGCATGGATTAGGATAGAAGATAGTGTTAGAAAATTCAGATGGAAGGTCTGTGACCTCGCATGTATGAAGATTTACTTGTAAAGATCTGAATGTATATGGCTGAAACTGGGAAGGACTTACAACCCGACTTGTCTCCCTTTTTGTATTATTGCTTTCCATTTGTTCTGCAAGTTGGTTTGGATAGCTGGGAGTGCCTTAGGCCCCAATTGTCTGTCCCTCCTTACGTTATGTGGTATCAAAGCGAAGGTGAGATCTAGGTTCCTTCTTGTAAGCCCTAAGCATAGTTGGTTGATATTGTTGTTTGGTAGCATATTGCGATCTGACCTACAATTGTAGAGTGTTTCAAGATGGTTTGTGAGAGAGGAAATGCAAATTTGGGTCTAGCTAATATGCTTAGACAGATTTTTGCAAGATTGGAAGTTGTTGAGACAACCCATTGCAAAGGGAGACATCTTGAAGATGTTAGTGATGATGAAGTTGAATAAGTGCAAGGAGAAGTTGCTCCTGCACCTGTGATGGATCAGGAAGAAGAGAGATTCCTGAGAGCTTTAACAAGTTTGAAGTCCACACCTCAGTTTAATCCTCCTGAGTATAGTAGAAAGTTGGATTCTGATGAATTGAAAGAATGGATAACTAAGATGGAGAAGTAATTTGAGTATGAAAATGTATCAGAGGAGAAGAAAGTAAATATTGCAAGCACAAAGTTGAAAGGTCATGCATCCTTGTGGTGGGAGCATCTACAATTGGATCAAAAGAAGAAGGGTAAAGACAAGATCAAGGTATGGGATAAGATGATAAACAAATTGAAAGGCAAGTTTCTACCTTGTGATTACTAGATTAACCTAGTAAGGAGAATGCAAAGTTTGAAGCAGAAAGATAGCTCGGTAAAAGATTACACCGAGGAATTTTATAGATTAGACATCAGATCTAGACATACTAAAGAAGAAGTGGAAAGAATAGAAAGATATCTGAATGGATTAAAAAGTTCTATACAAGATGAGATCAGCTAGGTAAAAATGGAGAGCATTGAAGAGGCATATCCTTTTTTCCTAAAAGATGAGGATAAATTGAACAAGAGATATGAACAAAGGCAAAGAGGGAGAGAAGGTAGATTCCCTAGAGGAAGAGGCAGATCTCATGGTGAAAATAGTAGATCTAAACCAGACAAGACAAATCTAGACACATATCAAGACAAAGGCAAGACCAAGTGGAAAGGTGGAAGTTCATTCCGAGGAAGAGGAAACTAATCTCGAGGTGGATATAACAAAAGAGGGTTCCAAGGAACTTGTTACAATCGTGGTGAAGAAGCACATAGATCCTTTGAGTGTACACATGCAAGAAATAAATTCAGTAGTAGAAGAAATTATTTGGTGTAAGAAGAGTCACCGAATCAACCTGAGAAGGAAGGAAATCTAATGATCAGAAGGATACTTTGGAGTGAGAAAGATAAGCAAGATCCTGTAAGGAAAAAAAAATTCAAGACCAGATGCAGAGTTGAAGACAAAGTTTGGAAGGTAATTATTGATATTGGAAGCTCAGAGAATCTGGCATCTGAGGAGATGGTCACTAAGTTGCAGTTGGAAAGAATGAAGCACCTGAAGCCCTATCATATTTCATGGATCAAGGATGAGCATACATTAATGGTGAGTGCACAATGTTTTGTCAATCTGAAAATTGGAAAGTATTATGATAAAGTGTTCTGTGATATTATTCCAACGAATTGTTGCCATATTTTGTTGGATAGACCTTGGCAATATGATACACATACAATAAATGGTGGAAGAGTGGATAGATATACTATTTGGGTTGATGGAAAGAAGAAAATGTTGTTACTTTTGATTGAAGAATTTGTTGGTGAGATATGTACATCTGTGAAAGTTTGTTTGATGGAAGGTAGACAGTTTTTTAAGGATTTGAAAAGGAATGATATTTGTTATGCTTTCATTCCTAACAAACCAAGAGAGAATACAAAAGATGAAGTTCCTACAGAGATTGATAAATTGGTTACCAAATACAAGGAGATCATTTTAGATAATGTACCTAATGGTTTTCCACCAATGAGAGATATTAGTCAGTGTATGGATCTGATTCCTGGAGCTAGTCTGCCAAACAAGGCACCACATCGATTGACACCGACTAAAAATGAGGAACTCAACTGAAAAATTTATGAGTTGTTGAACAAGGGTTTGATCAGAGAAATTTTGAGTCCATGTGTAGTAGCAGCAGTGTTAGCACCTAAGAAGAATGGAGAATGGAAAATGTGTACTAATTCAAGAGAAATCAACAAGATAACAATTAAGTATAGATTTCCTATACCGAGGATGGATGATATAATGGATTTTTTGAGTGGAGAAATATATTTTACCAAAATTGATTTGAAGAGTGTATATCATCATATCAGAATCAGAGAGGGTGATGAAGGGAAGACTCTTTCAAGACAAATGAAGGTTCTGTGAGTGGTTAGTTATGCCCTTTGGTTTAATTAATGCACCGAGTACATTTATGAGATTGATGAATGAGGTTTTGAAGAAATTCTTGAATAAATGTGTGATTGTATACTTGGATGATATTCGGATATTCAATAAAACTAGAGAAGATCATTTGATGCATATAAAGCAAGTGTTACAAAGATTGAAAGAGGAAAATTTGCAGATAAATTTGAAAAAGTGTTCCTTCATGAAAGAAGAACTTGTGTATTTAGGTTTTGTGATTTCAGTTGATGGTTTGAAGATGGATGATGAGAATGTTGAAGTTATCCTTAGTTGGCCTACACCTGAGAATGTCAGTGAACTAAGATCATTTCATGGATAGGAAATTTTTTATAGAAAAATCATCAAAAAATTTTGTTCTACTTCTAATTTTATGATTGAGACAATGAGAGGACATAAAAGAGAATTCAAATGGACACATGGAGCTGATAAGAGTTTTGAGACTTTGAAACAAAAGTTTGTTGAATTGCATGTTTTAGTCTTACTTGATTTCAATAAGGTGTTTCAAGTTGAATGTGATGCAAGTGGAAGTGCAATAGAAGCTGTGTTGACTCAAGAAGATAAACATGTTGCTTTCTTTAGTGAAAATTTTAATGGTGCTAAGAGGAAATATTATGTCTATGATTAAGAATTATATGCTATTGTTCAAGCTCAGAAGAAATAGAGACATTATTTGATGCCAAGTGAATTTGTGCTATATACTGATCATAAGGCTTTAAAGTATTTGGGTAGTCAAAATAAGTTGAATCAGAGACATACGAAATGGGTAGAGTATTTGCAGAGTTTCACATTTGTGATAAAGCATAAGAGTGGAATTTCTAACCAAGTTGCTGATGCATTGAGTAGAAGATCTCTGTTGACTGAAATGAGAATTGAGGTTTTTTATTTTGATGATATGAAGAATTTGTATGAAAATGACCTTGATTTTTATGAGCAGTGAAGAGTGTGTAGAGAACCTATTCCAAATCAACTGAATAAGTATGAAGACTATTTCATTCAATAAGGGATGTTGTTCAAAGGTATTCATTTGTGTATACCAAGAAGATCAATGAGAACTAATTTGATAAAGGAAATACATAGTAGTGGTTTGGCTAGACATTTTGGAATTGATAAGACATTGAGTTTGCTTAAGGAAGGTAGTTTTGGCCTCAGTTGTATAAGGATGCTCAGAAATTTGTGAAAAGTTGTAGATTTTGTCAAGTTGCAAAAGGAGTAAGTCAAAATATTGGTTTGTATACACCGATCATTGTTCCTGAGAAACCTTGGAGTGATATAAGCATGGATTTTTTCTTAGCTTACCGACGACAGCAGGAGGTAATGATTCCATATTTGTTGTTGTGGATAGATTTTCAAAGATGAAACATTTCATACCATGTAAGACAATATCATATGCAATACATATAGCAGATCTTTTCTTTAAGGAGATTGTCAAATTGCATGGATTACCAAAGAGTGTCATCTCTGACCGAGACAGTAAGTTTGTTAGATATTTTTGGAAAATACTTTGGAAGAAGCTGGACATTGAGTTGAAATATAGTTCTACATTTCATCCACAGACTAATGGACAAACAGAGGTGAACCAAAGTTTGGGTAACTTATTGAGATTCTTAGTTGGAGACAACCCGAGTAATTGGGATTTGATGTTGGCGCAAGCAGGGTTTGCATATAACAGTTCAGTGAATATAAGTAATAGAAAGACACCTTTTGAGATTGTTCATGGTACACAACCAAGAGGTATGTTAAAATTGAGAGATATTGTTGGAGAAGAGAAAAGAAGTGAAAAAGGAGAAAATTTGTTGAGTTTATGAAGACATTGCATGAAGATGTAAAACATAAGTTGGAGCAAAGAAATCAGAAATAAAAGGATAGTACAGATAGATCAAGATGACATAAGAATTTTGAAGTTTGTGATGTAGTTATGGTTCATTTGAAGAAAGGTAGATTTCCTGTTGGAACATATGGTAAGTTAAAAATTAATAAATTTGGTCCTTGCAAGATATTGAGAAGATTTGAAAGTGGAAATACTTATGAAGTAGAATTACCTGATGACATGGATATATCACCTATATTCAACATTTCAAGCTTGTATGAATATCATGAACTTGATGAAGTGACAGCATCGAGCGATTATCCTGAGAAACATAGACAAGAAGTTGAGCAGATTTTGAAACACAGAGTTGGTGTTGACGGGACTTTGTGAAGGCCTCACCAATGGTAGATGAGTTGTCACTGAATACCAAAGTATCGGCCAACTTCACCTAAAGAGGCGTGTGGGAGAGCTAGCTCTCCTGGCCTCCCAGCACCTGGTTATCGGGTCACGACATGTGGGCTTAGCTTACTTGGACAAGTGACTATTTGTTTTGAGGGGATAGCTAGTTTTGCCTCATAGACCTCTGAAATTTTGGGGATAATGGGTTTCCTGTAAGCATAATTTATATCCAACAAAGAAATAGCAAAAGATAGGATAGGGTTAGCGCAGATCTCTAACTATATCCATGACATATGTTCTCTTAACATCAACAAAGTTCTAGATAAAATAAACAACGGATACTAGATATACATGCAACCTTCAATCAGACGTATATCAGTAGCAAAGCAAAGTATTTCATTGAATCATTATAGAACTGGAACAAAGGACATAAGATAGCATACAACATGAGAAGTGTTTCGCTAACTCCAGGATCAGAAACAAGATAGAGCTCAAAGATGAATGGTGTTCCTCATTCTTTCATTAACTTCAAATCTAGCATCACTAGGAGTTACACTAGTGGCTCCAAGGGAGCATTAATCTACTCTAAACTTTTGAAAAACAAGACTGCTAAAAGACTCAAATCTTGTATTACCAGCAAATAGCTAAATCATCAATTTTCTGACCCTTCAAATAGCGTCAGACTTTGTATTTATATAAAACCCTAACTACCTATGGGACTAACCCTATGCTAGCTATTTACATTATATTACAATATTTACAGTCGGTACTACCTGCGCTATCAGAATTTCCTAATATAATACAATCGATTGAGAAGAGAAGAGAAGAAAGAAAGGAAGGAGCCCTAGGAAAATTGCCATTGGATAGAGTGTCCTTGTACTTGCAGATGTGATGGATCTTCCTTAAGCGACCTAGGCCATACGCCCTCTTTAATGTTCTTCTATACTTTAGTGACTTGGGCGAGTAGAGGTATACCAGATAGTAAATGCTAGAACGGTGCCTCGGGGTTCGGGAGGTGTCTGCTATGAACCAATGGATCAACAGTGACTAGTCACGCCAAGAGGGACAACCACGGACCTAGAAACATGTTGTAGATAGTTATTGGTCAGCTCGAGAGAGCTGTCAACACTCATCACTACAAAGAATACAAAATTGGGAACTCAAGGTACTGGATCCGGGAGCTTATGCTCAAAGAATAAAGAATGAGACTGTATGCAACTTCTGCTAAAGGATCCCTAGAGTCTGGGATATCTTACTGGCCTTTGAAATTTTTGTATGCCTCCAGAATCTGGAGGATTCTATCTTCCTTTATATCCTTCAAGCAATCTCAACGGTCCAAAGATCCCTCAAAATGGAGGCTGACATCTTCGGCCTTATCTTTTAACTCTGCAGCCACCTTGGCTACAACATGGGATTTGAGCAACACTTGGGAGAGTTCCACCATGGTGGCGCCATTAAAATTTCCCCTAGGCCGGAATTGAGCCTTGACCACTTCATCGAACTTACCAATTATAGAATCAATGGGAGTATAAGTCCCAGGGCTGAGAGGATCATCCGTTGTAATTTCTTGGATGAGGACAGCATATCGTTCTAAAGGAGTCCAGACCACCTACAGTTGTTTTGCCAATACTTGTACCAATTGTTTGTCGGTTTTGACTTTGAATGCAAGTCTGAAGTATTGAGTCTGGAGGAACCCATATGATTCATCCCCTAGGATTCCTATGTTTATTATCTTCTCTTCCCTAAGATTCAGAATCTTCGAAGAGGTATCCTTCCAATCTTCATATTTCTCGATCTCTCCCTGCCACTGGGGAATGGTGGCCTCTATCTGCTTTGCTAAATCATTTACCCAGAAAAATTTTGGGAGAGACTCGGACAGGAAACTTCTTATTACCCCCACCTGATGAGCGATCCACTCATCTACCGCTACCACCTTCTTCTTCATGATTTTCAGAGTATCAACATCACTCTGTGGTAGCGATGTCCCGGGGACTGAGGATCTAGGTGTTTTGGAAGCAAGGGGGCGCACTAATTCTATCAAGAGTCCTGAAAGGTTAGCATTAGCTTCTTTCAACTCCTGAATCTTATGAGACTATTTCTCATATCAGGCCTGAATAGCCTGACCCGCTTCATTTAGGAGGTCTAGTTCCCCCTGCTATGTTCTTTTTCCCAGAGACCCCTCTGTGATTGCATACTCTTCGACAGCTACCTCAGAATCTCCTTTTCCTACTGAAGGGGAAATGACTGTCACCAAAACATTGCCATCTTGGGCCCTTCTAGTACTATGAAGGGTATGAGCCTTCTTAGGCTTCTTAGGAATTTGGCCCTCGACCAACATCTCGGCAAGCGATAGTGGAGTCATGATAGTAGTTGGGGATTTTCTTTTCTGGGCTTCCACTAACCACTGCAGTGGGGTAGCTGGCCCGCCTATCATTATCCCTGGGCTTAAAGTGTCCCCAGGGTTCAATTCAAGTTCCCCCCCTTTAGGTGTATTTCTTGTTGTATCAATAAGGTCCTTTCCTGTGTGTTCTTTATCTCCCTCCCCATCACCCTCTGAAATGGTGTTTTCAGGTGGAATAGGTGGCGGAGGAGGTAGAGAAAGCTCATTGAGATCTACCTACTGAAAAATGGCACAACTTTGTCAGCCGCTGTGTTTGGTGGTGTCAGCCAACTCTGATTACCAGTTAAGCCCAAGAGCGTAGTGTCAAAGGTTATAGTTTCTCTCGAAGGTCTGGTTCCCTCTTTAGCTAGTGCTTGTTCTATGACCAATTTTTTCCCTTGTTCTTGTGGCACTTCCTTTTCACCTTCAGCTTCATTAAGCCGGGGCTCACCTTCCTCGTGGGCCACCACATCTTTTGGCCCTGTTGACTCAAGTATGGGAACTTCAACTTCTTGTCCCTCTATCTCTTCTATGGCATAGTAAACCATACCATGTAGCTCTCCGAGATCGCCCAGCGGGAAGAATTCATCAACATTGATCTGTGATATCTATGGGGACTCACTGGATGATCCTATTTTTTAGAGGATGAGGAGGAAGAGAGAACTTCAACCTCAGGTAAATATTTGGGCTTGGGCTCAAATTCTTACTCTGTGGGGACCGACTTTCCTTTTGTTTCTTTAACCTTTTGAGTGGCACTTCAGGCTCTATTATTTTCATTGTTCCAGCAATTTCTGACTCATATGTTGCACTTAATAAAATATCCAAGGATGGAGAACCTCCTGGTAGGGGATAGGAGCCTACTGGGGTAGCTCAAAGACCAAAAGTCACTCCAGATTTTGCTGCATCCATTAATTTCTTGGAGTGCTGCAACTTCTCACCCAACTGCTCCATCAGGGGAGCCAAAACGGGATCTGAGACTTGAGGTGGGGCACCAACTTTCTTCCTGTCGTGGGCTTTGGATGCTTGTCCGAATGGACAATCTTTGGGCTAACCTTCTCAAAATACGAGTGGTTGCGCTCAATTACTACTCTCAAGATGGCCTCGATGTCCAAAGTTTTTAGTGTATCCTAATCCATCGGAGGGAGGTCCATCTTATCTATACATGTTTCTTTATACTTGAGGTCCTCTGGGGGCCCGGTGTCTAAAAACTTCTATGGGAATGTCCAGAGCTTGAGCTGTTCCATCATCCCTTTTGTTACCCTGGTATAGTATCACTTTCAGACATCGTAATCATCCTAGTAGTTGGCCAAATATCTTCTATATGTCGAACATGGGGGTTCACCGCTTTTGGCATCAACCTTGCCAGTTTCCCAAGCGGATCATAATCCTTGCGGCAGAAAGAATATTTTGCTAATTTAAAACTACTTAGCTCATTTTCGTTTCCCCGGGCCGCGGCTATGGAGCAAGAGTATTCCCCGCAAATAAAAGGGAATGTTGGGGTGGTAACTTTCTTGGTGACAGCCAAGGCATGAGCCTCCAAAATCTGCCTGCAGAACTCTAACAAAACTACCATGTCCCCATAATGCTTGGATAATAGGAAGGGTTCTTCGGAGAAGCCAGACACCTGAATGTAAGTGTGCTGGGAAAACTAGATGAAGTATCGCCTCCACACACCAACCAGGCTCATGGCCTATGGAGATAATCTGTATCCCCAATCACCAGTGATCGCCTTGACCCCGCGAATGATGAAGGCATCATTGACTCTTCAAAAATGTGGGAAAATCTGGTCCCACTGAATCTGAGGCAAGTGATCCCATGGAGAGACCTGACCACGTCCTTCCCTGAGAACACCAACCGTCGTTAAACCTCGGATCCCCTGGGACTGCCGGACAAGTGGCCAAAGGATGTAGGAAGTCATGTAGAACTTTCACTCTAAGTTGACCCTCCTCATCTGGACGTCTACATGTTTGACAATGATATCAGTCCAGTTGAAGTGCTCCTTGTTGGTTGTCATACCATATAAGAAATAATACATCAAAGCGGAGAATTCCTGGGTATGTGGCTCCCCAAAGATCCTGAATAAGAAGATGATTCCCGCCTGGATGGGCTCCTTAAAGTCAGAGTGAGGAATCTATGTTAGCATCTTCTTGTAGTCCCGGCGTGAACTTTTCATCCAATGTGTGTTGAGGTGGCATCGGGCCATGTCTTCTACGCCCTCATACTGATGGAGGGCCTCGGCCTTGGTGAGAGAAATAGCTCCCGTGAATTGCGGGATATGCCACCCTCTGGTAGTGGCGTCATGGTCCAATGTGACGATGGAGATCGAGAATCCAAGGGGAGTAGGGCAAACCAACACAATAGCCATGCTGCCTTGGCGATAACCCCTATCCAGGAGAAAAATTAGCTCCAGCGCTTGCACTGAGCATGGAAAATGAGCTGCTTGAATGATTCATGATGCCGCTAAGTTAACTGAGATGGAGTCATTGGAGCATCAAAGTTGATAGATCATTTGAATAAGGCCCTGCAATTCAGCCTAGGTGTCGACATCTATGTTGGTGATCTCTTTAAGTGGAAACTCAATTCAGGACCCATGAATTGTCCCATTATCATTATATTTCTAGGTTAGTGGGAGCTTTGCTAATGTCTCCTCTATCTTGTTCTTCTTGCTGGTGTCTACAGAGACACTTTGGAGTTTCGGACTCCCAGGAGGTGAAGACCGTGAAGCCATTTCTTGCTTACTTTAACCTATACTTGCAAATTGGACAACCGTCAGTACATGAATGTTGAGAGATCCCATATTTTGGAGGCCTTGAGAATAACTTCGCCTTTTCACCTGAAATGGAGAGTCATTAGGGCATCCTAAATGAGATCATATGTCCAATATTTTATACAATTTTAATACATAAAATACTTCTCGCTTACCAAGGATTCAAAATGATAACTCAAAAATAGGTCACGTGAGGTAGAAAAGGCCATGTTAATTAACATGCTTGACACTAACTTGAAAAGATAGAAACTGCCAAGAATAAGACAGGTGGCCCTGCTGTCGTACTTTAACATGTGCCTACCCACTCGGCTGAGTAATGAAAAAATTGGATAGTTGTTCTAGTGCAAGTGGCATGAATGCCATTTGGGATGAGTTTTAAATGTTTGTTTGTGGGAACTAATTTTGCCATTAAGGCAGAAAGGATGGAGGAGAGAGAAAATTAATGGCCTGCTGACAAGCTGACCTCTGCAATTGACACACCTACCTCCTCATCATCTAGGGAATCACCAACCAGGGTGGTGAACCTGGTTATTGAACGGATGTGGCCTGAGACCTCGTAAAGAATGGGGATGATAATGGGTCTTTAGGGACAACTCCCCAAACACCCAGCTGGGAAAATAACCTCAGAAACACCATGTGTCTGAGTGGAGAAAGAGTGAATAGAGCACTATAGACTCACAAAATTTATAGATAGGGATAAACCCACAATGAGCTACCAAAGCTCGCACACTCAAACCTACATCTCCGCTAACCGAACTCGCAAAAAACACCCTAGAGACTCTACCACACGGAGCACTTACAGGTACTCATAGTATATACAAAATATACAAGACATAGCCAAAACCTAACAGATTTATAGACTCCCCAGTAAGAAGTAGGTGATATTTACAGAAATCTACAGCCCAGGAGGGCGGGCGCCTTTCCTTCTGAGATAGACTGCTACGAAAGGGAGAGGATGCACCAGACTCAAGGATAGTGTCGTGTCGAACAGAAAACGCGATCCTAGAGTGGAAAAATAGACGAATAGTGACCAAAAATAGACATGAGAAGAAACATGAACTAGCCACGCAAAATAGCAGGAAACACGTAGAAAAAAAATGAAACACAGAAGAAACACAACAAAGAAGAAAGAAAACAAAAGGAAAATCCCAAGGGCCTACCTGAGCCTCGAAATGTCAAATGGAAGGACTTGCAAATGCTTCACTCTATCACCTAAACACTCTACCAGACTTGATGAACACACCTCTGCACCTTCTAGCCCAAACATTTCTTCTCATAAAACAAATCGCTTCGCTCTCCAAAAATATTTGCCAGAAGGTAACTTGTTTGTGGTAAGCGTAAAATGACAAGGTAAAATGCCTTAAGTAATGCCTAGGAAAGGGAATTAATTAACAAAATTAATTTTGATAAACACGTCGGTGGCCGAGATCTGAACCCACAAACACCAAACGATCATCCTCCTTCCGAAGAAAAGAAAATGATCGCTGGGCACAGAAGATCTAGAATCACCCACTTTTGGAACCACACTCTGGGACACAAATCTCAGAAGAAACAACGAACACAAATCTGAGCCAAAGCCTTTGGAACTTGGTATATTTACTTTTCTTCTCCTGGGCCTTGTCCCACAAAAGGACCAGGTCTGAGAGTTGAAAAGCCTTGAATTGGGCTCTTTTGTCAAACCACTGTTTGACTACAGCTTGGTGCTTTGAAAAATGTTCCAGTGCACGATCTCTTTTCTCTTCCAACCATACCAAGTTAAGGAGACGCACCTCAACAACGTTATCATTATTGTTAAACTCTTGCATGAACTGTAAGACCAGGATTTGTAGGTTCATAGGGAACACTGGATTTAGTCCATACACTAGATGAAATGGGGAAGTCCCCAAGCGGCCTTGATTCGGATGCAGTCTGCCCACAAGGAAAACCTCAATTGTTTATGCCAATCTCAGGGATTCCTTTTGAGAAGGTGTTTGATTACCTCTAAAAGGTTCTTGTTGGTTGATTCTACTACCCCATTTCCCTGTGGGTAGTAATTACTATAAAACTTGAGGGTGACACCTCTATCATAGGCCCACTCTAGTAATTGAGCAGAGAAAAATGTTGGTTCGTTATCACACACCAGGGAAAAAGGCATCCAAACCTAGTGAAAACATTTTCTTCAATAAAATGGATCACTACATCCACGGTGTTGTTTTTGCATGGTATAGCCTTGGTCCACCAGGTGCAATAATCAGTAGCAGTTAAAATATACCGGTGGTTCACAGTCAAGTTGGGATTTATCTCTCCTATAAAATAAAATGCCCATTGAGCGAAAGGTCTTGCCTCGAATATAGATTGTAGAGGCATTGCCGGATTTCCCTCCCTTAAAGCGACAGTTTGGTAGGTGTGGAATTTCCTTATGTTTGCGTAGACATCTCAAAAAACATGGGGCCAATAATACCTGGCCCAGAGAATTTGATGAGCGGTAGCATCGGCCGACCCGTGTCCAGTTCCAAAAGGACCATGAAATTATTCTATCATTTTCATGGCTTGTTCTCAGTCAAGAAACCAGAGGTATACGCCTTCATAGTTCCTTCAAAATAAGGTCCCATTTTTTATCATGAAATGTGTGCCCTTTAGCTGGAGAGCCCGACGTTTACTAGGGAGGAGCCCTTCTGGGTACTGGTTATTTAGCATAAGATGCACCAAGTCCGCATACTAGGGGTCCTGAGTGATGGATTACATAGTGTAGGTGTGACATTTGATATACAGGTGGGTTTCAGCCATAACTTTGCATAGTCCTTGTCCTCGGACAAGTTTCATAGGTTGCATCTCTAGATCATATTCTTGGAGGATAGTGATCCACTTCCCCCGGCGCTCACCCAGTTCACTTTGAAGTAATAAAGATTTGACGGCCTGGACGGGAGGATGGCATGAACTTTGCTACGAAGGATGTAATGTTAGAATTTCTTAACTGCCTGGACGAGGGAAAATGTTGGTTTTTCCATAGGTGAATATCGCACCTCTGCATTCTTGAAAGGGGAGCTCATGAAAGCAATGGGTCGCTCTTCCCCTTCTATCATTTGGATTAATACGGCGGCAACAGAGTGAGCAGAAGAAAAAGAATATATGAAATGGGAGGAGTAATTTGGGCTAGCCAGGACAGGGGCCTCCGTGATAGCTTGCATGATCTAGGCAAAAGCTTATTTTTCCTCTAGGCTCCACTCAATTTTTGTATCTTTTTTCATCATATCGTTCAGAGGTTTTACAACCTCAGAAAAACCAGTGATAAAATGCCAAAAAAAATTGATCTTTCCAAAGAAATACCTCATCTCCTTCTTACTACCCAGAATTTGTAGTTTTAGCAATGCTTCAACTCGCTCAGGGTCAATAGATATACCTGTAGACACCCTAAAATGGACAGGCTTGCGACTTTATATTAAAAACACTAATTTTCATCTATTAATTAATGGTTTTTAATCGTTAATTAATCATCTATTTTCCTCTAAATTTATTCCCCAAATCATCTAATCAAATTCCCCAAATTAATTAAATGATTATTTTTATTTAATTAATTAACCTTAATTGATTAATTACTATTAATTAATTAATTAAATTCAATTTCCTATAATTTAAATTGAAATATTTAAACCTACTAATTAAATTCTTTCAATTAAATCAATTTAATTTCATTCGATAAAGTAATTCTAAATCAAAAAGGATTCAATTATCTCACATGTTGAAAAATTTAATTACATAAATGAATTAAATATTCATTTATTTTCAAAGAGATAATCTTTAATCAGATCACATGGGTAACTCCACCCATCTCTCCAGTTCACATGGGTAACTCCACCCACCTCTTTAGTTCTAAAAGGTAACTCACAATTAGCTCTTTAGTCAACCAAACTCTATCTCCTCTCTTCCAGTTGAAGAGGTGGATTTTACTGATGGCTTCTCAAGTTCCCTTTAATCTCATCCGTTCATCTCTCTATCTCTGGGATTGATCTCAACCATTCATATCATCCTCAGTTCCTATATAATAAACCCTTCATAACCATTTCAAGGATCCAGGATTTCAAACTCTCGTGCGACATTACTTCGTCAGTTTGATTCTAGCATTCAAGTCATCTTATGATCACAAAGCCATTCAATTATCAAATTCTCGACACTTCTCAAGTCATAAACATTTCCCACACCAATATTGAGCATCAAAAATAGCATTTTGGAAGGAGTAGAGAGAGACAATAGAAGCTTCAAGCACTTTGGGGTTTGCATTCATTTGTTTTCCTTTCTTTTCTTGTACATTTTATTGGTTACATTTAAGTATTCGTTATTAGTAGTTTTTGTATTGATTTCCCCCATTGCAAACCAGTGCTACTAACCTCGTCGTTGGAAAGCGAAGGAATCACGAATCCAAAAGAGGCATACATTTTGGTGAACCTGACATGAAGCAAACAGCCTGAATATCTCTTGCAGATGACAAACAGAATTAGTCAGCCACGGCTATACAATTGTAGACCTCGATTTTCATCATTTTCTCGATATCTGTGTAATTTCACAATTGTTGGTATTTTGCACAATTGACAAAAGAGTGCCGCAATTGACTGGTTTAATACCACAATTGATTGCAAGATTTTGCATTCCTTTCATGTCATCTTTTGAGTCTCTATTTTCTTGCACTTTACCATAATTTCTCGATCGGTACCGCAATCGACAGCATTTCACCGCAATTGACCGATCCAAACCGCAATTGACTGTGTATTACCGCAACTGAAAGTACATTGCCACAATTTCTAGATTTGTGTCATAATCCCCTATTATTTACCGCAATCACTCGTGCATTGCCGCAATCGCTTTCAAAATTGCTAATCATGGCCCAACTCTTTGTCTACCTATCTGAAAATCTGATATCTTCTATGTTTCTATGCAGGACTAGACGAATTACCATCAACAGAAAGGGTAAGTTGTTGATGAGTATCATTCATTGTTTCAAAGTTACACGTACTCTCATTTTGAAAAAGTCCTTTTGATACTAACTCGTTTAAACAAAGAAAATGAAAAGGAATTCACTTGTCGATTTGGGTTTAAAAAGAACAATGTTTGTCACACATCTCACACCTCACATTTCAGAATTTGGTGCTTAAAATTGAACAAAGGCAAAGAATCTCTTGATTTGGTGCACTAAAAATGAAAAAACAATCAACACATACTTTTGGGCTTAAAACTGAACGCTTGTGCTTGTATGGTGGTGTAGCTTAGTTCATATTTCAAACTTTCAGAGCTTAAACAATTTACCTTGTGTCTTGATTTTTGGGTGCACTTGCACAATCTATTAGATTAAACACCTTTGTGATTTTTTTAGAAAGGCATGTCCGGGGAATGCGCTTCTTCCTCGGAGAACAACTTTAAACCAGTAATCCTTCCGATCAGTATATAAACAAGACACAGACCAAAGTTTCATCTTATCTAGCCAAGCTCACGCGAGGTGTGTTGATGATAGTCTGGATCGGGTGAATATCCCTAAGGAGTTAGCGTGGTCAACTAGGCTCTTAAGTGAGTCACACATGTACAAACTGATTGGATAGATGCCATAGAACCTTACTACAACCTTGTTAATTAGAGGCCAACCTGATCTACCTTCAAAGGGATACCTTATTATAGTGCAAGGGGTTGCAGAATTTCCCCCAAGATTCCCAACATATGTGTTCCAAGGTATTTGTGTAGTGAAAGAGATCTTCACTCCATGAAAACAATACCTGGTAACAGCAAAAACATGGGTGCCTACGTCGTGGACCTTTGTGTCCTAGTAGTGTGACAATTGTTGTGTGAGCTAACAAAAATTCAAGCATTGGGCCTATAATATTGTATTTTGAAGCCATTGACCTAGATTAATCTGAATATTCATTGTTGAGACCTCGTGATAACATTGCAACTTGAAAAAGTCGTAGAACATACATATGTCAGTCTTCATTCTTCAAAACACATTGTCTATTGTGCTTGTTCTTTGATTAGTTTTTTTAAAAACGCAAAACAAAGATCTAAACTATCAAAATGAGTCAAACATGTTAAAGTCTAGGGTTGTCAACATCAAACTGTCTTGCAAATCAGAAGCTTTGTTCTAAAAAATCAAAAAATTTCAGACAGTGAGACCTATCTTTTGAGTCTTTTTGAGATTGTTTCCCCTTTACCACAATTGCCCGCATTTTTCCGCAATCATCTTTTTTATTGTCGCAATTGATATGTTTATTACCGCAATCGGTGATAGATTACCGTAATCAACAAGTCACTTTACTACAATTGGTGGAGTTTTGTCGCAATTGATCAGAGACTTTTTAACACCTTTTTTGACCTAAAAACTTGAAAATACTCTTTATTTTGTGTCAAAGACCAGTGTCTATCCTAGAAAAATGTGAGGAACATTGTGTGAATCTCTCAACATTAAAGATCATCCCTTCTTTGAAAAGCATGATTATTGTCTAAAACATTGTTAGTTCAAAAGTTCAGACTCGAAATATCTTGATCCCATCATCTCAAACATCATCATTATCTCTATCAATGACTTTGTCCCAGGCAAAGGTCGAAAAATCTTATTCTTACAACATAAAAAACTTTGAGATCAAGATAAATCAACATCTATCCTTAGAATTACCCTTGTCCAAAACATAACTCAGAATTTCCTAGAAACTTTATCCTTTTCTGTTTTCTTTATATCACTTGTTTTAGTCACAAAATTTGGACCACACTATCTCAAACACCTCATGGAGGGCCTTACACAAGGTCGAAGGCTAGAACAAAACCTGATGAGTCATGTATCAACAGATTCCCTTCTTGGGAAAAAAAGCGAGAGGACAATCCTTTCATAAATACCAGTTCTGCTCTATTCATTGAATAGCCCCATGGGTCAGCTTTTTTCCAAAATTTCACAGAAGAGGAGCTTGAAGATATAGAGCAAGATGCTTATTCCGCGCAAGTATTTGACGCTTTTGTAGAGAGAAACCCCAAATGTTTCTTAGCCATGTTGATAAATAAGGAAGTCAAAATCCTCGTTGAATTTAGTGTGTTGATAATATGGCCCAAAAACCCTCTCGCGGGTCAAAACACTACTCAGCCCTCTTAGATACTACCTATGGTTTCTCAAATATTCCCTCCCTTGACAACACCAACATTGGCATAGACGATACCCAATCAAACCAAATCCGCAAACCAGGCAAGCCCATCTTCCACGCAAAGCATGACAGGCTCCCAACTAAGTACACCCATGGTCACCACTATGCCTCCACTTTCAGCCTTATGGCCTGGTCAATCAAGCTCCCATGTTATGCCTTCTATCCCACCAACAAGAAGTAACCTTTTTGCCACCATACCGTTGTCAATCCCTAATAGCCTTGGGGTTAACACATCATTCCCATAGGGACCCATCTCTGCATGTCTGACTCTCAGTCAATGCCCACACAAGGTTACGCCTTTGATCACCAGCAACAACCTCAACCCTAGCAATATCAACCCCAACAGCAACAACCCCAGCTTCAGTAGCAACAACAACATCCCCAACCCCAACAAAAAACACAACAGAACCAACCTCGGGCCACTCATGTGTCCCTATTTTAGAATCATGTGTTGGGAAATCAATATCCAGTCCCAAGGATGAGGTCCTATGTTCCTACTCAAGGGACGGAGAGGTGCAGCCTCATACCTACCATAGCACACAAGTACAACGTCACACATCATCCTCAATCTCAAATAGACATGTTGATCCAACAAGTGCAGAACCTTCAAACCCAAATGATGGATATGCAAAATCAAGGGAAAACTAAATCCTACACCGCAGAGGATTTATACCCATACCCCTTTGATCATTCTCTTTACATGTCTCCATTCCCAACTCACTTATTGGTACTGAAATTTGACAAATATATAGGGGTAATACCAACCCTATTGAGCATATCTGATAGTTCTTTGTTAGTTGCGTCAAAGTCGCGCATGATGAGACATACTTAATGCAACTATTCCCACAAAGCTTAGCCAAACCAGCAATAAAATGGTTCACACATCTACCTCATGGCATTTTGTCTTGGGGTGAGTTGGCTGAAAAGTTCATTGCTCACTTCCATCATAACATTGAGCGCAAGGTCAGCATCAAGGACCTTTGTGATATCAAATAAAAAGATGGAGAGTCTTTTGTGAAATTCCTACAGAGATGGAGGAATACTGCAAATAGAATAACGTATGATGTACCCGAGAAAGACCTAATAGTCATGTTCATTGACAATCTGATTCTAGACATGTCATTAATAACAGAATTACAGTTAGCTCTGAACTTTACACAACTCATTGAACGAGGATTTTGTTGTGAGAAGAACTTAGTCAAACGAGGAGTCCTTGCAGATCCTACCCAAATGAATACAAACAAGACTGCAACAGACAAAACTAAGTGGTGGAATAAAAACAAAAATGTCACCAATGATGGTGTCATTGATGTGAAGACAATCAACTATGAACAACCCAAAGTATCACTGCAAGGCGCACCTGTGGTCAACCAACAAACTACAATGCCCGCTCCACAAGCATACACTCAAACTCAACCTCCCCCTGTCCAAGCGGCCGCTATGTCAAATAGTCAACAATAGGCTCAACGCAAACCACGGTTTCAATTCCAACAACAAGACTTCACACCATTAGGAGAGTCGATAGACTCAGCTTTACAAAAGCTGATACAAACTAACAATATCACTCTCCCAGAAATCAAGGAATATGAACACAGTGCAATCAAGCCAAGGTGGTACAATGAAAATTATTTCTGCGAGTTTCATCAGGTGAAGGGACACAAAACACCCAACTGTTACAGATTGAAACACGTTATCTAAGACCTGATTGACACAGGGATCATCAATGTGCCAAATAACCAAACAAAAGGAACAACTAATCATACGATATTCAATGACACATTTCATAATCACAATAAAGGGAAAACCTTCGGGTCTGGTGGACAGTCAAAAAAAGTCAACTACACTTATGTCAATAGTGATAACACTATCAATTGCCTAAATCCTTCAGATAGCCATGTGGCTACGATCACTATCAGAGACCAAGGTAACAAATGTGTTGTAACCACGCGTCATACAAGAGTTGTCTTGCAAGGAGCTGTTAGAATAGTCACAAAGGATAACTGAGAGGGGGGGTGAATCAGTTATCAACTAATTTAATTCCTTTCTCTTATTAACTCCAGAATACAATAAAGTAAATGCACATTTAGATAACACAATAGACAACACCACAATTTGGTTACGGGGAAACCAAATGGTAAAAACTCCGGTGGGAATTAACACCCACAATGAACTATACTTGTTTATAATAATCCTTGTTAGGAGTTGTTCTTTACAATGCAATAAGTATAGTGACATGGTTAAGGGTCTGACCCTGTTAGGAGTCTTTTACAAATAACCCGATTAAGGGTGAGGACTCACTGTCCAAAAGCTCATTTCTTTAATGGTGAAGGCTACAACTTTCTATAGAACAGATATGCACTATATCTGATGATGAACTGTAGAGTAGACCTATTTTCTTGATCAGTTCCAGTTTATTGTAATCTTTCACTTCTTCACATAGATCCTTGATGAATGAAACTCAACTGATATTCTGCTCTGCACTTTTTCTATATCTTTTAATATCATTCACACTTAGCATTCCACAAATGACTTGCTATAAGTATCTTCCTCAAAGTATAAGATCAAAGGACCTGTTGGACAACTCTTCATAACATCCTTGTCAGCTTTACTAATCACTCAAGCATAATTACAACCGCGCAATATAAACTGAATAGACACGACGCTTCACTAAGTTGGCCTCACCGAATTAACTCTAACTTTGCAATCTTGTTGAAACACGTTTGGCGCCTTTAGATAACTGTCATCAACTCATAAATTAACTTGAATATACACACACATATCCCGAAGATAGGTGCAACTCGAGATCCAATGCAATACGTCGGCTCTGTACAAACAAACTCCAGAAACTGTAACTTCCACATAACAGAATTACATAACACAACTGAAACTCCATATCTGAGTCTGCGTGTATGAACAAAACATAAATAGCATGTCTACAACATGAACATAACCGCGCAAGGCTTGATAACATCATTCTGATAAGTACATACAAAACACTGTTGTATATTATATGTTGTCATCAATGACAAACATACAATCAACTAGCTGCCAGAAATAAATCTCCAACAATCTCCCCCTTTGACATTGATGGAAATATATGATATTAAAAACATCTTCAGCACATGGTGTCTTCTTTCTTTTTACAATCTTCTCAATATCCTCATCAAATATTTCTCTACACTGCAGCAGCTCCTCTGTCTGTGTTTATACTCCCCCAGAGTATATGCTCCCCCTTTCTATATACTCCCCCTTTGACATCAATGGCAAAGGGCACCATAAACAATTAAGCACATGTACTACTCCAGAAGTAGAGTAGTCAACCATTTATCAGTCACTTAATGACTGATGTTCTTGCTGCTTTTTCTAATCAATCTCAGGAGAGGGAATTACTCCCAACTTCTCCCTGAGATACTCAAAAGTATCTTTTGATAAGGGCTTTGTGAAAATATCTGCCAACTGTTCTTTGGTGCTCACATAGTCCAATCTTACTTCATTATCTGCAACTTTTTCTCTAAGAAAATGGTATTTAATCTCAATGTGTTTTGTCTTTGCATGCATCACAGGGTTCTTGGACATATTGATAGTAGTGGTGTTATCACAATGAATAACAATAGGATAATCAACCTATATACCAAAATCTTTAACCATCTATTTGATCCAAACCATTGTTGAACAATTCAATGTTGATGCAACATATTCAGTTTCTGCTGTCGACTGAGAGATACAATTATGCTTCTTGCTTACCCAACAAACCAACCTATCTCCAAGAAATACTGCTCCTCCAGAAGTACTCTTCCTGTCATCAAGACAACCTGCCCAATCTGCATTTGTATACACATGAAGTTGTACGTTCTCTGATTTAGGATACCATAAACCATAGTCTATAGTTCCCTTTAGATATCTGAATATTCTCTTTATTGTCATTAGGTGATTCTATTTTGGTTCAGCTGCAAATCTTCCAACAATGCCAACTGCATTAGATATGTCTGGTCTAGATTGAGTAAGATATATAATTTTTCCAATCATAGACTTATATAATGTCTTGTCAACTACTGCGGAATCATCTTCTTTAGAAAGCTTGATTCCAGTTATCATATGAGTGCATACTGGCTTACAGTCTTCCATCTTGAAGGTCTTCAATATTTCCCTCACATATTTGGACTGATTTATGAATATTCCTTTATCTTTCTGCTTTACGTTTAATCCCAAAAAATATTTTATAGGACCAATCATGCTCATTTCAAATTTATTCTGCATTTCTTTTGCAAATTCTGAACTAAGCTTGTCATTACCTCCAAAGATAATGTCATCAACAAATATGGCAACAAGTAGTAGTCCATCAGGTGTCTCTCTTTGAATAGGTTACAATTTGTTTCTTCTTTCTTAAATCCAATCCTGGTAAGATAACCATGTAGTCTCTCATACCAAGCTCTTGGGGCCTGTTTAAGTCCATAGAGTGCTTTCTTCAATCTGCATACCATATCTGGCTTATCTGATAGATTGAATCCTTTAGGCTATTCTATGTATACTTCTTCCTTCAAGTCACCATTTGGAAATGTTGATTTAACATCCATTTAATATACTTTAAAATCCTTG
Source organism: Thuja plicata (assembly GCA_018584345.1). Lineage (NCBI taxonomy): Eukaryota > Viridiplantae > Streptophyta > Pinopsida > Cupressales > Cupressaceae > Thuja > Thuja plicata. Next base: position 182,112 of record MU223832.1, on the reverse strand, counting down.
AATGTTGCATAAGCCAAGAATAACTTTATGGATTCCAGTCTGCTCACAGGGGCAAATGTGTCAGTGTAATCTATCCCTTCCCTCTGTACATATCCTTTACACACTAGTCTTGCTTTGTTTCTGACCACTGTACCATCTTCATTCATCTTGTTCCTGAATACCCACTTTGTTCCAATCACATTTTTGTCACTGGGTCTAGGGACCGATTCCCATGTATCATTTTTTATTATTTATGTTCATTTTTTAGGATAGCTGCAAATGTAATAACACTCTATGTTGTATGTATTTTCCAAATGCAACAATCTTTCTTTCATTTATATTGGAAATGAGGATAAGAGAGACATGTCCCTTCATGGGACATGTCTATTCATTATTATTTATAAGAAAGGACATACCTCTTCCAACTAATTATAATTTAATCAATCTTATAATG
>MU223832.1:95244-177814 GCA_018584345.1 Thuja plicata | reverse complement strand
AATTGTGATGTAATCCATCAACATACAGAACATCATTTGTCTTGTTCTTTCCATCCAGGGTGATGGATCCTCTGCCTATGATAGGTTTAGGAGTGTTATCTCCAAATCTAACCATACCACCTTTGTAGTTGTCTAGATGAACAAATTTGTCTTTATCACTTGTCATGTGATGAGAGCATCTATTGTCAATGATCCAATCAGTTCTGATGTCTACTTTGGAAATTAGGGCTAACTCCTGTGTTTCCTTTTTATCTTCAATGTCCATATGCTCAATCAATTTTTCCATGTCTTTAAAGGCAACGAATCCAATTTCATCTTCTCCTGAATCTTCATCAGTTACACCTTCTTCAGCATGATAGCATTCCTTCCTGTATTTAGGTTTATAATCATATCTGAATTTCTTTACTCTTGTAGGACACTTGGATGCAAAGTGACCGATTTTGTTGCATGAAAAACATTTGAATGGAAGTTGTCCTTCATATTTCCCTTTGCCTTTCTTTTCTCTTTTAGCAATCATAGCTATGATTTCTTCTAGTTATTCATCAACTTCTTCTTTCTCATTATTGCTAGAGATGTGAGATTTCTTACCATGAACTGAAGCTTTGAAGGTTGTTTCACCTTTTGGTTCAGTCTTCAATCTTGATATCTCAAATGCAGAGATTTTACTGATCAAAGTCTCTCTCTTGAAGTCTTGTTAAAATTGCATGGTTTCCTCTAGAATACTGATCTTTTTCTCATAGTCTGATGTTAAAGTAGTCAACATCTTGTCCATTATATCTTCTTATGATATTTCTCCACCATTGTTTCTAATTTCAGAAACTGCTTCATTTATCCTCTGATTGTAGGCTCTAATGTTCTCTTCAGGTAACATCTCAAGACTGTTGTATTTATTTTTCCATGTCTTCTTACACACATTCTTTGCTTGAACATCTCCTTCAAACATGTCTTCTAAATACTTCCATATTGTGTATGCCTTGTCTAATTTCTTGAACTCAGAAAATTCACTGTCAAATAGTGCACTTATAAGGGCTTCTTTGGCAACTGCATTAGTTGTGATTATATCCTTCTTTTTACTAATAGCATCATCTCTTGATAGGTTTTTTAAAGAGGGAATAACAACTTGTGTGGCTATCTCAAAGATGTCAAAACCAACACAATGTAGATGTGTTATCATTTTGTTTTTCCAATCCAGATAATTTTCTCCATCAAACTTAGGGCTCTCTTTTCTGAAGTAAGACATATGATCTACCTTAAGTTGTTAGGCTTCTTTTTCAAGGCTCTTGGCTCTGATACCAATTGTTAGAATAGTCCCAAAGGATAACTGAGAGGGGGGGGTGAATCAATTATCAACTAATTTAATTCTTTTCTCTTATTAACTCTAGAATACAATAAAGTAAATGCACATTTAGATAACACAATAAACAACACCACAATTTGGTTACAGGAAAACCAAATGGTAAAAACCCCAGTGGGAATTAACACCCACAATGAACTATACTTGTTTATAATAATCCATGTTAGAAGATCTTGCAACCATGTTAGAAGTTGTTCTTTATAATGCAATAAGTATAGTGACCTGGTTAAGGGTCTGACCCTGTTAGGAGTCTTTTGCAAATAACCCGGTTAAGGGTGAGGACTCACTGTCCAAAAGCTTACTGCTTTAATGGTGAAGGCTACAACCTTTTGTAGAATAGATATGCACTACATCTGATGATGAACTATAGAGTACACTTGTTGTCTTGATCAGTTCCAGTGTATTGTAATCTTTCACTTCTTCTTCACATAGATCCTTGATGAATGAAACTCAACTAATATTCTGCTCTGCACTTTTTCTGTATCTTTTATTATCATTCACACTTAGCATTCCACAAATGACTTGCTATAAGTATCTTCCTCAAAGTATAAGATCAAGGGACCTGTTAGACAACTCTTCATAACATCCTTGTCGGCTTTACTAATCACGCAAGCATAATTACAACCACGCAATATAAACTAAATAGACGCGACGCTTCACTAGATCAGCCTCACCGAATTAACTCTAACTTTGCAATCTTGTTGAAATACGTTTAGCGCCTTTAGATAACTATCATCAACTCATAAATTAACTTGAATATACACACGCATATCCCGAAGATAGGCGCAACTCAAGATCCAATGCAATACGCTAGCTCTGTACAAACAAACTCCAGAAACTGTAACTACCACATAACAGAATTACACAACACAACTGAAACTCCATATCTGAGTCTGCATGTATGAACAAAATATAAATAGCATGTCTACAACATGAACATAACCGTTCAAGGCTTGATAACATCATTCTGATAAGTACATACAGAACACTGTTGTATATTATAGGTTGTCATCAATGACAAACATACAATCAACTAGCTGCCAGAAGTAAATCTCCAACAGGAGCACCTTCCTCGTCTGCTACACCAGCCAACCCTCAAGAAGCCTTAGATCCATAGACAAGCCTAGTGGATTGACTAAAGCGCATTCCTTCCCAAATCTCCATGTTTGAACTCTTACGCATATCTCTGCAACTTAAACAAGCCCTTCAGAAAGGAGTTGTCCCAAGGGACATAACCCCTGAGAGCTCCCAAATGATGGTTAACCATATAGCAGCCAACAAACATGCGACATTCATAGACCGCGACATGCCATCACACAAACCCTTGCATAATTATCCCTTGCACTTGCTTCTCCAAGTCCATAAAAGTGCAATCCGTAGAGTCCTTTTTGATGGTGGGGCAGGATTAAGCATTTGTACTTTACATTTAATCAAGCAATTAGGCTACTCAGCGTCTAGTATTGATGTAACAAGGAGGATCAATATCAGAGCTTATGATGAAGAGGAAAGATCCTCTAAAGGTATTATCATTCTACCTGTCTGGATTGGTCCACTTGTCAAGAACACTCCCTTCCAGATCCTAGATCTTGACTTGGGATACATGTTACTAGGGAGACCATGGATACATGAGATGCAAGTTGTACCTTCAACATATCATCATTGCATCAAGTTCCCACACCAGGGGGAATAAATCATCATTGAGGGAGATCCAAATCCTTTCTAATATTGTAATACAGTCCAAATAAGCACTGACAACCAAGTTCCCTTGAACCAAGAGGCAAGTATCCCATCCGCATCAAACTCAATTCTCAAAGATATCATAAGAAAAGCGGAAAAAATATCCATTACTAACAAGGGATGTGGTGAATACAACTATGAGGAAGCTTTCACTATCACAAACATGCCTCAGAGCCCAAGAACATATGGCATGCCACAACCAGTTATTAAAATTGAAACCCCAGAGCATGTTTTGTTCAGGTGTCCACCCACAACCTTTGTCAGATGGGGAGACATTGCAAAAGAGAACCCATTTGATCCAGATATCAATACATGGTTGTACCAAGATCCACAGGAGACTTCAACAACCCTTACCCATATCAAACTATGGAACTGGCTATACAATGCTGCAAAAATTTGGGTATGATGGTACAACTGGTCTGGGGGAAATACAACAAGGCTTAATGGAATTGTCTCTCCCGCCAACCCAAAGAAACAAGAGAGGGTTAGGATATGGGCAAAAAAGAACTAGTCCTATCACCCAAGACATACAAGTTGATCAAGAACAAATAGAAGAGTTACACCAAGGGCAAAACCCGGAACACATCTTGATAAGCAACATACTACAACAATTGTTGCCTGCCGAAGTGGGGACCTCTCAATCCTGAGTAAACCTCAACCAAGCGATCAATGATAATGAGGGAAGTGAGACATACAACGAGCATTCTAGAAAAATTGATTCCCACGAGTATGAGTGGATATCCCTTCACGACTCCGAACCTTCAATCCCAGACTATTCCCCTCGGTCAGCCACCACCATACACCTTGATGATCTTTTTGACCAATCAACCATAGATGACCAACCCTGTATCGATAAACATATCGATAGTAATTCAATAGGTGGTGCATCCACATCACATTCTAGGTTTGTCAAAACCATCTCTGTAGTCCCCTTCAACCAAATAGAGTCAACCCAACACAAGGGCCTATGTCTTGTACACCCAGAACTAATAGAGTGGGATCAACAAGGACCACCTGATATGGATATCTTTGAGAATGATGAGGCTTTCGCAGATTTCATGGGACTTAGAGAGGGAATGCCATCAAGAGACCATAAAGTAGGTTTCGCCACGACCTTGACAGATCAACATATTTTGGGGAGGAAGCTCCTCTTTCCAGTCATCAAAAACATTTGAAAAAGACAAAAGAATAGTCAGTAAGTGAAAACCGAAAGGCGCTTGCTGACACAAAAATGAAAAAAAGAAAAAACAAGACGTATCATCTAGTGAAAACCTCACTAAGGTGCTAGAAGATGGAAATCAAGAACTCCTCCCCTTGACAGAGGAAAATTCGACATTATTAGCAGAAGAAACAGAAGAAGTCAACTTGGGTGATGACAAAAACCCACAGAACATTTACTTAGCAAAATCACTCACCCCAGAGGAGAGAGAATAGTTCATCAGTTTCTTCAAGGAAAGGAAGATCAATTTTTCATGGTCCTACTCTGACTTGTCAGGATTGGACCCAGAGTTTGTACTACATCATCTCTCGTTGCTACCCAACGCCAAATCTGTCAAACAGAAGCTGAGAAAGATGCATCCCCATGTTGCATTACTAGTCAAGGCAGAATTGAAAAGGCTCCTAGATGCTAAGTTCATAAGACCGATCCCATATGTAGACTGGATATTCAATCTAGTACCAATTACAAAGCACAGCGGTCAGATTCGAATTTGCACATATTTTAGAGATCTTAACAAAGCTTGTCCCAAGGACGACTTTCCTTTGCCTAACATCGATATGATAGTAGATCTAACATCAGGACATCAGATGCTATCACTCATGGATGTCTTTTTAGGGTATAATCAGATAAGGATTGCACCGAGGACCAACATAAGATGACTTTTACATGTCCGTGGGGCACTTATTGTTGGAACGTCATGCCATTTGGTCTAAAAAATGCAGGAGCAACGTATCAAAGGGCCATGACTACCATCTTCCATGACCTCATCCACAAAACAATGGAGGACTATGTCGATGATATACTTTCAAAGTCAACACTTAGAAAAGATCATCTCCAAGTACTTGGACCCATATTCAACAGAATGCAGGAAAACAAGGTCCTTTTAAATCCAAAGAAATGTGCATTCGGGGTCACAGCAGGAAAGCTCTTGGGATTCATTGTGTCCCATCAAGGCATAGAGGTCGACCCAGAAAAGTCAAAGCAATACTGGACATGCTGCCACCAACTAACCTAAGGAAACTAAGGGGTTTACAGTGCAGGCTTCAATCAATCAGGCGATTCATAGCTCAACTAGCGGACAAGTGCCACCCATTTCAACATTTACTACAAAAGGACGTAAAGTTTATGTGGACAGAACAATGCGAAGAAGCGTTTCAAATATTCAAGGACTATCTACTCAAGTCTCCCATATTGGTGCCACCAGTTCAAGGTCGGCCACTTCTTCTATACATCTCAGCTACTGAATCTTCCTTAGGAGTGCTCCTAGCATAGCATGATGACCAAGGTAAGGAGACAGTCATCTATTATCTCAGCCGAACATTGGTAGGATATGAGCTGAACTATACACCAATTGAGAAGTCATGCTTAGCGGTATTCTTTGCTTCTCAAAAGCTAAGGCATTACATGTTGAGCCATCAAACTAAGCTCATAGCGCACATTGATCCTCTAAAGTATCTACTTACCAAAGAAGCACTCACCGAACGACTTGCAAAATGGTTAATGATCTTAAGCGAGTTTGACATTGAGTATGTAGACAGAAAAGCCATCAAAGGGCAAGTGATTGCAGATCAATTAGTAGAGGCACCTATTCAAGATCATCATCCTATCCTATGTGACTTTTCAGATGAGTCTATTCTTACACCACAACTAGCTATAGAGATATGGCAACTATACTTTGATGGGTCATGCACAAACCATAGTGCGGGAGCAGGGATAGTACTCGTCACTCCAAACAATGATGCAATACCCAAATATTTTAGACTCAACTTCCCGTGCACCAACAATATAGCCGAGTACGAAGCTCTCATCATCAGAGTAAAGACGGAAATTCAATGGAGAACCAAGAACCTTAAGGTCTACGGAGATTCACAGTTGGTTATTAGCCAAGTCAACAATGACTATATGACAAAAGATGAGAAGTTAATACCATACAGAGAATAGATGAACATGTTGCACACTGAGTTCCAATACATATTTTTTGAGCAAATACTAAGGACTCAAAATAAGGTTACAAATGTGATGGCTACCATAGCATCACTAGTCAATATGCCAGGAAATGAACCCAGATTCTAGTTTTAGTGGAACAACTCATGATGTCATCACATCAGGCACCAATCACAGAATCAGTATGTTCTTGTTGGTCCTAAAACCCTATGGTATCATGATGTGTATAATTACCTCCAAACTAGTGTCTTAACTCCCGACTTGTCTAGGAACCAGAAAAAGTCCCTCATCCGCCAAGCCTCTAGGTACACCATTCTCGCAACTACTCTATATAGACGAAGTCTAGACGGAATGCTATTATCATGTCTCACTTCCACGGAATCCTAGAGAGCTATGTATGAGGTAAATGAAGGAATTTGTGGAACCCACGGAGGTGGCAACAACTTAGCTAAAAAGATTATCCGCATGGGATACTACTGGCCAACAGTAGAGACAGATGCAAACAAGTATGTACAAAGGTGTGGGCAATGTCAGATTCATGGAGACCTCATCCATACACCAGCCCAAGAACTAAATCCTATCACTTCATCATTACCATTTTCTATGTGGGGATTTAACCTAGTGGGCAAGATTACACCATCTTCAGCTAATGGACATAAATACATTATAGCAGCAACACAATACTTCACTAAGTGGGTGGAAGCAATTCCCCTCACTTACATAACGGGAAAGCAGATCTCAATGTTCATACTCAACCATATCATCTGTAGGTATGGAATTCCTCAAACCATCTTGACAGATCACGGTACACCTTTCCAAAACAAAGATGTTGAAGAGCTATGTGAATAGTTCCAAATCAAACAAGGGTTCTCTTCATTCTATTATCCTCAAGGGAATGGCCAAGAAGAAGTGACAAACAAAACCATTTTGAAAATCTTGGAGAAAACAGTTAACGAATCAAGGTGAGACTGGCATTTACAGCTTAGTCCTGCATTATGGGCATACAGAACTAGCGTGAGAAAACATATAGGAGCCACTTCTTTCTCCCTAGTATATGGATCAGAGGTAGTTTTACCCCTCGAAGTGAAAATCCCATCCCTACAAATATCATTAAAGAACTTGATTTCAGATGAAGACTACAAAGTACCAAGGCTCAATGAATTGGAACTACTAGATGAAAGAAGACAAAATGTATGCAACCACTTACAAGGCTATTAGAATCACCTTAGAAGGAATTATCACAAGAAGGTGAAGCCACAAAAATTTGAGGTAGGAAACCTTGTCCTCATGGAAAATCAAAAGAGCCAAGCAGAGCGAGTGAAATCAGGAAAGTTCGAGTCTAACTGGATAGGACCATATGTCATTGTCAACTCTACCCAAAGTGGGGCATACCAACTGGCAACACCAGAAGAAGATCAGCTCCCCAAATACATAAACAGCATGCACCTCAAGAGATTCTACGGTTGAGGTCTCAATGGTTAAGGAACTATCTACATATCTAGAAAATACCAAAAAAATCAAAAAATACAAAAGGTTACCTTGGTGAAAACTTGGCAAAAATGGGCCTTGGCGAAAACAAAAAATCAAAAAAGAAAAAAAAAAGTAATGAGAAACAAAATCGCTCTCTCAGTGAAAACCTGGCAAACATGCGCTATTGAGTAGGTACCTTAGTGAAAACCTGGCAAATAGGCGTCGAGTGTTCAAATCCAGCTTCACCATCAATGAACTCCAAGATCAAAAGCTTGAGCAAACTTCATATGCAACGCTAACTACCCAAGCTATATCCAAAAGTATAATCCCCTCTGAGTACCAACACTTATCCATGGTTAGTACTGATCCACCAGACTAGGGGGTGATTCTAAATATCCTGAAAAAATCCCAAAAAAAAGTAGAAAACTCATCAAAAAATCTTAAAAAGATCAAAATGTCCTGAAAAAAAAATCAATCTTTATCAAAAACAATCAAAAAATTGCAAAATCCCAAGCAATAAAGCCAACTTGGTTAACAACAAAACAAAAGGCAATCATGCCAAGTCAATCAATGTCAAAACCATGAACTTTGCGAATCAGAATTGGGCCCATATGACACAACTTTATCAATCTATCAGCGAGAAAACTGGCGACCAAGCCAATCTATCAAATGTCACAACCATGAGCTTTGTGAATCAGCATTGATCCCATCTGACACAACTTGATCAGCCACCAAAAATGATCAAAATCAATTAAAAAAATATCAATCATCTTACACAGTGATGGATACGCTCAAAACCAGACAGGTCATTCTTATATGAGTCATTTATTAACTAAAACTAGACACAATCAAAGCAATCAAGCCAATCAAGCCTATCAAGAGACTCGAGCCAACCAAAAGAATCAAACTGCATCAAGGAAAAATCAAAATGTTGACTAGGTCAGTCAGTCGGTCAAATGTTAGTCTATATTTTGCGGTTATGTTCTTATGCTACTCCAGGAACCACCAAGTGAGGAGAGTAGCTATGATGGATCATGACTTATTTTCTTTGATTGTTGTCTATTGAATGTTCACTTCGATTCTCAGGCCATGATGATTTATGATAAATGCGGTAGGCGCTGTCACTTATCTGGCAGCCATGCAATTCCACGATCTGAGCTTAACCCTGGGAAAGAATTGGACATTCCTTCTCTGTTATATGCTTGTTTAGTTACCAATAGAACCATAGCGGTATCCAAATGGACTCTGGGTGCATTGGATTTCTATCTTGGTTTTTATGGGCTTTCTTCTTAAAATCAAGAGTTCACGGTGTTATCCAGATGGACTCTGGGTGTATTGGAATTCTATCTTGGTTTTTTGGTATTTTCAAAATCAAGAGCTCACGGTGCTATCCAGATGGACTCTGGGTGCGTTGGAGTTCTATCTTGGTTTTCTTTTTTATTTTATTTGGTTTATTCAGAGGGAAAAACGGTGTCCAGATGGTTAATATCTGGGTGCTTTTGGCTCTCTTTCTTTTTCAAACAGGGAACATAATTGAACCGAGATGGTCAATATTTGGGTGCACTAAGTTCTCTTTCTATTCAATCTCTCTACTCCTTTCAGTTATCAAGAGGTTGTGGCGGTATCCAAATGGTATGTGATCTGGATGCACTGGACACTCTTTAGAATTTCATAAAAAGATGCAATGAAAAAAATTGGAAACGGAACATCGACTTGGGTCACTCATCCATTCTATCAATTCATATCTATCAAAAAAATCAAAAATCCTTTCTATCATTCCATATCAGTCAAATCACATCCTAGAGAACACATTTCCACTAACTTTCTTCTGACTAACACATGCATTACTCAGATATTTTGTGCATAATAGATTGCATTCATTCTATTTAAGTGCATCTGGAAAAATGAAAAATATAGCAGTTTCATACATGATAAATCATATCACATGCATCTATAAGCATCTCATATAAACATGCATTTCATTTCCATCATCCTCCATACACATGTCAGTATCATAGGAAAAGTAAATCATCCATCTAAGAGTCTGCATAATAGAATCATATTGCATAAGCATTTCAACATCTAAACACAATCATGTAGAACCATACATATAGCAAGTAAATCAATAGCTGCATCTTGTATAAATCAAAATATCTGAGTGCAATGAACGGTCGCAAGTATAAACACAAGAAAGTGATCAACATATATATCAAATAAATATCAGTGTGCCAAGATACAATGATTAGTACAATATCAAATACATCAAATGCTACATCGCTACAAAAATGGTGAATCGGAGTATCACAGATATAATCAAACCAGCATGTGCTAACCCCACTCTCGCCGCCAGGTGGATGAGGGGGAGGCAAATCAGGGGCACTCCTATGTGGTGGATCTGGAGCATCAATCCCACTTCTCTATAATCTCTGCACTCTATTGGATCTCTGGGAGGCAGCATAGTTGGGAACCCACTGATCTGAAGGAACTACACGCTCATAGTGGCACCGCTAGTAATCAATCTCTCTGGGCATCATGCCTACATCTATAATATCAATCCAATACATCCTGATGAGAAGCATCATCTACATTGTCAATGAAGGATCTGACCTCCGAACGAGCCTTTCGCTCTCTCTCCTCAACTGCTAAGACCCTAGCCTCCAAAGCAGTGGCATGCGCATCAGAAGAAGCAAGTCTAGCCTGCAGGTCTTGTACCTGCTGAGTAAGTCGCTCTAAATCTGAGGGATCCTCATCCATCCCCCCATAGCCACATCCATCAAACCCTCCATATCTCTGCTACCTAGGCCCTACTCTCCAGTATCCCGCACAGTCTGAAAATCATCACTACTCTCACTCCCACTAGTACTACTACCAATGATGTCACTATCACTCTTTGAGCCTGTGCTGCTCACGTCCACCTCTACATCCATGTCCTCCATCTCTGACTCCTGCGTCACTCTCTCCTCCGCCCTCAGCTGTAGAACAACGATTATCTGTGGCCTCACCCACCTAACCAATTGAGGGGCATCCTCCTCCAACACCTCCTCCTCCTGAAGGACAGCACTCAGCCCTATCGGGCCCCCAATCCCGTGACCTCCCCTAGTCCTCACCCTCCTCCCATCTCCCCCAGGCCCAGGATCATCTCTGTCATCACCCCCACCTCGGCCCCCATCTCTCCCTCTATCTCGACCGCCATCTCTCCCTCTACCACGGCCCTCATCTCTCCCTCCGTCTTGCCCACCCCTACCCCGCTGTAACTGTTGACGACTCCTCATGATAGTGCTAGAAACGGGTCGTGAAACATCAGTAAGAGAAACAAGATGAGTCTGTGCCCACCAAGCATCATACTGTTGAGATGTGTCTGCAAAATTATCAAAGTCAAATATCAGTACCACATCAGATAAAGAAACAAGTATCATAGAGAAAATAGCCTAAGAGAAGCATTAATGACACTACAAAAGTCATAGCACAAACATATACCTGTATCTACAGTGGTTGATCGCCATGTCCAAGGAACAGGATGTACACCTACAAAATCAATACGTGCAGCATCAAGTGAAACAATAGCACCCCATAGCCCCACATCCCTCGATCTACGTGAAAAATAGGCATAAGAGTCAGACACATCATGTCACTCTTCGAACTGCCGCAACACCCTGTCAGTGTTGTGGAAATCAATCATGTGAACATGACATGTGACACGCCCAATCAGAAAATCTCCACTGACGACAGAATGGGAGATGGACATCCTCTCCAACCCACACGGGGCACTCTCTATACGGTCTCCAAATAAAATATGGCATCATATCTAACTGTTGACACCAGTACATCAAATGACCCATGTGAGTCTGAACAATGGCTCCATCATACATAAAGACAGGGCCTATCCGGAGGCAAATCACGAGCACCCACGGGTCAACACACAGAAATGTGATCCCACACCCATATCTGAACAAGGGTAGAACCGTAGCCGAGCGACTTACCATTAAGGTAAGTCGTGTAAAAAATATGAAAGTGCATGTGGCCTAACATGCATGGCCCACATGCAAATACAATATGATCACGGACCATACTTTGCAACACAGCACCGAAGCCAATGGAGAACCTGCAAAGGTGTCGATCAGGGCATAAGATGCCACATATCAAGCTACCTAATAAAGTAGATAGTCTATCAAGGCCCATGCCAAATCGGGACCATGGGATATCATACAGGCCAAACATACCCAGCTGATCACGGGGCAATCTAGATAACTCAGTCAAAGCTACAATGTCAGGTAGGGTGGCATACTCGACAAGCACACCCTGAATCGGAAGCTGAAGAATGTGGTAAACAGCCTCCAACGTGACAATACACTCTCTAGTGGGTAACCAGAAAGTGCATGTCTCAGAATGTCATCTCTCTACAAGAGTCGAGATCAGACCCCTGTTGGTCGTAATCTTTGGCATATAGCATACCCAGTATAATCCTAACTCCCTAAGCACTGACCTGTCTTCCTCAGACGACTGGAATTTGTAAACCAATCTCGACGGTCTTGACTCTCGGCAGCACAGAATCCTCCCGGTGAACTGCAAACAGGCAAAATCAGAAATTTATCATTACCAAATCAAACAGACAAGTGTCAGAAGTCATCAAAAGCATAAATGAGACCATACAAATCAAATGCGAAACAATGCAGGCAATCGCGGTAAAAAACACTTCAATTGCAGAACTTTTAACCAATTACGGAACATTACATGCAAATGCGGCAATCAAATAGCAATTGTGGCATTCAAACCAGCAATTGCGGACCACTTATCAATTGTGGTTAACATTCGGTAGTTGCGGCATTAAAACCGCAATTGCGGCAACATTTACAAATGGACATAAAACAAAAGTTTTTAAAAGAAATAAATAAATGCATTAATGACAAGTGAGGCAAGGACACTCACCGGACGTTCTGCGCCAGTTGGCCTTTATTACGTCCATACTCGGTCAGAAATGTGGGTGACTCTAGGTAAGCCCGCCATCGCACAAAAATAGAAAGAAAAAGAAAGAAAACAAAGAGCCAACTCACCAAGATTCCCAGAGCTCCAAGAATGCAAAATGACAAATGAAGGGCTCTCTCGACTACTTATAGGGATTTCCAAAAACCCTAAATTCCTCCAGGACTTCAAAATTTTCTTTCCGATCCTCGGAAACTTCGACAGTCAATATCAGGGGCATAATGCAACATTTTCAAGATCAGTCAACTACCAAAATTCACAATTTGCAATTTCAATAAATTAACGCTCATGTCATGACTTTTCACTCAAATTTGTTGAGGGGACATAAATACACCTACTATCGTCGAGGCAAGCTGGGGCAGGATCAAAATCAAAGAATCTTTGACATACTGCAACAAGTCGCATTGCATCAAAGAGGGGCAAATGTAGACACCCTAAAATGGACAGGCTTGTGACTTTACATTAAAAACACTAATTTTCATCTATTAATTAATGATTTTTTAATCATCAATTAATCATCTATTTTTCTCTAAATTCATTCCCCAAATCATCTAATCAAATTCCCAAAATTAATTAAATAATTAATTTTATTTAATTAATTAACCTTAATTGATTAATTACTAATAATTAATTAATTAAATTCAATATCCTATAGTTTAAGTTGAAAGATTTAGACTTACTAATTAAATTCCTTCAATTAAATTAAATTAATTTCATTCAATAAAGTAATTCTAAATAAAAAAGGATTCAATTATCTCACATGTTGAAAAATTTAATTACATAAATGAATTAAAAATTCATTTATTTTCAAAGAGATAATCTTTAATCAGTTCACATGGGTAACTTCACCCATCTCTCCAGTTCACATGGGTAACTCCACCCACCTCTTCAGTTCTAAAAGGTTACTCACAATTAGCTCTTCAGTCAACCAAGCTCTATCTCCTTTCTTCCAGTTGAAGAGGTGGAGTTTACTAATGGCTTCTCTAGTTCCCTTTAATCTTAACTGTTCATTTCCCTATCTTTGGGATTGATCTCAACCGTTCATATCATCCTCAATTCCTATATAATAAACCCTTCATAACCATTTGAAGGATCTAGGATTTCAAGCTCTCGTGTGTCATTACTCCGTCAGTTTGGTTCTAGCATTCAATCCATCTTGCGATCACAAAGCCATTCAATTATGATATTCTGGACACTTCTCAAGTCGTAGACGCTGCCCACACCAATACTGAGCATCAAAAACAGCGTTTCGAAAGGAGTAGAGAGAGACAATAGAAGCTTCAAGGACTTTGGGGTTTGCATTCATTTGTTTTCCTTTTTTTGCTTGTACATTTTATTGGTTACGTTTAATTATTCGTTAATAGTAGTTTTTGTATTGATTTCCCCCATTGGAAACCGGTGCTACTAACCCTCGTCGTTGGAAATTGAAGGAACCACGAATCTAAAAGAGGCGTACAATACCCTTTTCAGAAATGATATGTCCTAACAATTTTCCCTCTGTTACTCTGAATATGCATTTCTTTGGGTTGAGGGATATGTCGAACCGGCAGCGCCTTTCGCAAATCTTAGCAAGATGGGCTGGGTGATCACCTCTCGAGAGAGAGAGAACACAGTTAAATCATCCATGTAGATGATTATACATTTGTTGACCAAGCCTTCGAAGGCTATGTCCATGGCTTTCTGGAACGTGGCCCCGATGTTAATCAACTCGAAAGGCATTCTTCTGTAGGCAAACGTTCCCCACTTGGTGGTGAATGCCATTTTGGCTCTGTCCTCAAATTTAACCATAACCTGATTGTATCCAGAGTATCCATCTAGAAAGGACATCATGTTAGAGACGTTAAAAATTTGTGACACCTCATCCAGCGAGGGGAGGGAGTGATTATCTTTCTTCGAGGCTTTATTTAAATTCTGAAAGTCGACACACAGTCGGATTTCCCCATTCTTCTTATGAATTGGTACTAGATTGGCCACCCATGTGGTATGTCAGATTGGGAAGATTATCCGAGCGGCCAATAACTTTTGAACCTCTTGATGGATAAGAGGCTCGACTAGGGGATTGACTGGTCTTTGTTTTTGCCAGAATGGCTTGGCGTCCGGTTTCAGGGGGATGGTGTGTATCATGATAAAAGTATCGTAGGTCTTGAGATCTTCATATCCTCAGGCGATTACGTCAATATATTCTCGAAGGACTGCGAGAATATTCTTTCTCTTCGGGAGAGAAAGAGGTGCCAATGTTGACGATCTTAAGTTCAACGCCTGTCCCGATATTTACCTTTTCATATTTTCCCCCATCCGAGGTTCAGGATGTTCTATCCTGGGCTCGCGGGTCAGAGTCAAAGATTCGTTCGAGGGCAACTATCCCCTTAGGGATGGTGTTTGTATGTAGGTCGAGGATTCCACCCTCATTTTCTTCTTGCCCGGTATCGTCATGTTCTTCCTCCATGATCTGGTCTTCAAAAACACCAACGTTTGTCATGAAGGCGATTATGTGTCTATCGTCCTCAAAGACCTGAAGATTAGTTATATTATTGGGTATGGAGGGAGTGGGCATCATTTCAACTCAAAATCTCCGGAGCTGGGAACCTTCCATAGGTCCTAAAGTACTGGCTAACACATCTAATGCATCCGGGACATAATTCCATTTCCGGGGAATCACTTTGATACCAAAAGCATCGAAATCCTCTATTAAGGTCCACACCTGGTTACAATAAGTGGTCAGTCGTTTATCATGGCATGTGTATTGGCTCTGGATTTTCCGGACTATAATTTCTGAGTCACCCATTGCCCGGAGGCATATGAATCCTTTCCTGAGGGTGAATAGGAGCCCGAGGACCAAAGCCTCGTATTCTGTTACGTTATTGGTGCAGTTGAACTGCAGGCGATATGATGCGAGGAAAGACTTTCCTCGAGGTTAATCAATTCCACACCGGCTCCACAACCATGTTTAGATCGGGATCCGTCGAACTTAAGGATCTAGACATCACTACTGGCATGTCGTGGTTGCAAATCTTGGGAGGGAATCACGGTTGCTTTGGGATGGGGGCACGCTCGAGCACATCCCCTGATTGAGTAGGTACGTGGGCCGAAATATCCCCTGGAGGAGTCTCCGCAAGAGATTCCTCAGACGGTGGTCCATTGGGTGTGCTCGTCATTGGACCGTTTTGAGGCAAGGCCTTGCCCTTGCATTGTTCTACTTGAAATTTTTCAAGGCAGACCTTAGCAGCATCTACACATGGTGCACATTCCAGCTCTAAGTGATTTTGGCAATGAACTCGGCACCAAGTGCTAGACAGTAGGGAGGTTAGATTTGCCTTATCACCTTGGGACTTTACATCATTTTTCAGCTCCATGACGAGGTCAAGGATCCTTTGGGTGATGATAGGATCCTCATCGGGTATCGCTCCACCCATGATGAAATCTAAGGTCAGGATTTCTTTAGCCTTGTATAATCCAGGTTCTAATTTGGCAAAAGTGATTTCGTTGACCTAACCATAATCAGTGAGAGCCTACTTCATTCAAGGTTCGCTCTCTACCCTAATTTGGTTAGCTTCTCCTCTCCAAGGGAGCCATAGATGGGAGAAATCAGTCGAGATATATCCATTCAAGGATTTGGACCAATTCTGGCTCAGGAGCATCCCATAAGTCTCAGGGATGTCAACCACCTCGATATCAATGATGCTAGATATCTAGGGATCTTGTACTAACTAGAATGGGACATTTTTTAGTTCTCCCACCATTTTAACAAGGGTCTTGTCCAGCTGACGACCGCTCCTTTGGATGGTATGGGAGTCAGTCTGAGGTTCTTGCAAATAGGTAGGGGCATGACATTGCCCGAAGCTCCGGAATCCACTAAGCAGTTGTGTAGGTTCTTACAATAAATTTTGAGACCGAGCAAAAAAGGGAGGATCTTCTATACTCCCCTGAAATATGGTCGCGTTAGCATCATCAAACGTCACAGACTTGGGCGGGCGGTCACGTGATTCCGGGTTCTCCAGATACCGTAGGAGAGACTTTCTCTACTCGGGACAACTAAGAAGGACCTCCATCAAGATCATGGTGGCAGTAATATTCTCCATCACTTTCATGATGTTGAACTTTTCTTTAGGGGCCCACGGACATTTTCCAATAGAGTCGCGTGTATTCGTAGGCGTGGGTCCTTTAGGAGGGGGTGGGTTAACACTCGCCAAAGGGTCTGTGAGAGATTCACAATCTGTGGCGGAATTGATGTCGTAAGGGGACCCTTGTTTGATTGACTCTGGCTGTTGTAAGGAGTCATTGGGTTAGTAAAGGCGTTAGCTTCGAACGCTGCGATGGAATCATTGAAGAAACCCTGTAAGCCAGGTTCTTCCCTATCTTCTTTGCCATCACCAAAAAAGACGGTCTCACACGCAAAATAAGAGAGATGTGGTTCGGCTGAGGATTCCAGAGGAGGAGAGTCAGTGTTTTGTTTCCTATCGGATTGGGATATCAGGATGATCTTCTCCAGCATGGTGCAGTTTACCTCAGAATGCGAACCAGTGTCATGCAGCTGACACCGGGATGTCAGGGGGTGGAATTCGGAAAGTTGCATGGAATGAATAGGTCTCTCGCCTCCCTGGGTGTTAGGCTGACTGGGGGGGATGCCCCCATTGTTCGGCGTATTTCTATTGTTGGTTGGGTCGAGCATTGTTGTTTTCGCTATTGTTATAGTGATTCTGGGGTCCAGAGTTATTGGAACTCCATTGTCCCGAAAAGATATTCCCCTTTTGGGAGGTGGTCCCGTGGGACGTGGGGTAGTCTAATTTTCAGTTGTCCCATTCAGTGGTGAGCGATGAAACTAGTCGTTGGAGGGATTCGACCTCAACGAATAGCTGGGTAGTAGTGTCACAATGTAGCGACTGGGATGGTGGGGCAGGTGTAGAGACACTTGTCACTGTTGGAGGCAAGCCTCCAGATGTTGGCATCCAGAAGAAAGGTACTCCAGATGGTGGGGGTACTTTGGTTTGCTGCTGTGCCCAAGGAGCGTACTCCAGGTTCGGAGGATTTTGATGGGGAGTGGGATAAACATACTGGGGCGTCGGATTCATCATAGGGGCGCCCAGTGTCGGATTGGGGTCATATCCTCTCGGGTAAGTTGTTCCCCCAGGGAGCGTGTTATAAGGTAAGCCCTAACCGATACCACCGGGAGCTTTACTCAAGTTTCGGGATAACTCGAGGGCGAGGTTGTAAACTTTAGCCAGGGTATCTCGGTCGTTGGTAGCGGTAGTTCTCCAAAGAAGGGTAGCGACAAATGGGTCCAAGGCATTAAGGTATGTTTGGATAGTCACATCAGTGGATGGGATGAAGGGTCCCGTACACCGCTTCAAGACTCTCTGGAATCGATGGTTAAAGGTTTCCAGGGGTTCATTGGGCTCCTTCCTGATAGAAATAAACTGACTGTGAGACCAGGCCAGGTTCACATGGACCCGAATCGCCGTCAGAAAGGCAACCTCCATGTCTTGCCAACTATTGATGGAGTTGGCGACTAAGTTCAAGTACCATTTCAACTCGCTTTCTCCGAGAGACAGCGGGAACATTCTACTGACCACATCCTCATGTTGGATGTGGTGTCAATTCATAGCATGCATGTAGATGTTCTTCAGCAGTTCGAGGGCCTAGATGTTCATACTTGGGACAGATCTTCTCCGAATGTGGAGGAAGGTCATTGACAGCGTTGGGGAACTATCCCATGGGAGACCAAGTGTTATTGAAGTAGGCAACCATTGGGATGTTAAGGTTGACAGTGAGATTGGTCGCTGGGATAGGTTGGTTAACCTAAACGTTCTGGGTGGCTACGAACCCTCTAGTCGTAGGATGGAAAGGTTGTTGCTTCTGGTAGATCTTCTTCGCTCGAACGAGAGGTCCGAGTTCTGCAAACTCTCGTAGGTTAGGGGTTGAACGCAATATTCTTTCAAATCATAGGGGTGAAAATGACCCTAATCTATGGAAAGCTTGACGTCTGAAGCTACTACTTGGGGAGCCCTCAGGAGGTGTGGTGTCAAAGTTTTCAGGGGAGGACAAGCTCATGCCCTCCTTCTAGTGCCAATTTTTGTTGACAGGACTTTGTGAAGGCCTCGCCAACGGTAGATGAGTTGTCACTGAATACCAGAGTATCGGCCAAGTTCACCTGAAGAGGCGTGCGGGAGAGCTAGCTCTCCTGGTCTCCAAGCACCTGGTTATCGAGTCACGATGGTCCGGGCTCAGCTTAGTTGGACAAGTGACTATTTGTTTTGAGGGGATAGCTGGTTTAGACTCATAGACCTCTAAAACTTTAGGATAATGAGATTCCTGCAAACATAATTTATATCTGACAAAGAAATAGAAAAAGATAGGACAGGGTTAGTACAGATCTCTAACTATATCCATGACATATGTTCTCTTAACATCAACAAAGCTCCAGATAAAATAAACAACAGATACTAGATATACATGCAACCTTCAATCAGACGTATATCAGAAGCAAAGCAAAGTATTTCATTGAATCATTACATAACTCGAACAAAGGACATAAGAAAGCATACAACATGAGAAGCGTTTCGTTAACTTCGGGATCAGAAACAACACAGAGCTCAGAGCTTAATGGTGTTCCTCATACTTTCATTAACTTCAAATCCAGCATCACTAGGAGTTACACTAGTGGCTCCAAGGGAGCATTAATCTACTCTGAACTTCTGAAAAACAAGATTGTTAAGAGACTCAAAGCTTGTATTACCAGTAGATAGCTAAATCATCAATTTGCCGACCCTTCAAATGGCGTCGGACTTTGTATTTATAGAAAACTCTAACTACCTAAGGGACTAACTCTATGCTATCCATTTACATTATATTACAATATTTACAGCCGGTACTACCTACGCTGTCATAATTTCCTAATATAATACAATCATTTGAGAAGAGAAGAGAAGGAAGGAATGAAGGAGCCCCGGGAAAATTGACATTGGAAAGAGAGTCCTTGTACTTGCAGACGTGATGGATCTTCCTTAAGTTACATGGGTCATACACCCTCTTTAATGTTCTTATGTACTTTAGTGACTTGGGCAAGTAGAGGTACGCCAGATAGTAAATGCTAGAATGGCACCTCGGGGTCCAAGAGGCGTTTGTAATGAACCAATGGATCAACAGTGACTAGTCACGCCAAGAAGGACAGTGACGAACCTGGCAACATGATGTAGATAGTGATTGGTCAGCTCGAGAGAGCTGTCAACACTCATCACTGTAAAGAATACAAAATTGGGAACCCGGGATCTGGGAGCTTACGCTCTAAGAATAAAGAATGAGACTGTATGCAACTTCTGCTAAAGGATCCCCGGAGTCCGGGATATCTTACTAGCCTTTGAATTTTTTGTATGCCTCAAGAGACTGGAGGATGCCATCTTCCTCCATATCCTTCAAGCAATCCCGACGGTCCACAGATCCCTCAAAATGGAGGCTGACATCTTCGGCCTTATTTTTTAACTTCGCGGCCACCTTATCTGCATTGTGGGATTTGAGCAACACTTGGGAGAGTTCCACCATGGTGACGCAATTAACATTTCCCCTGGGTCGGAATTGAGCCTCGACCACTTCATCGAACTTACCAATTACGGAATCAACGGGAGTATAAGTCCCGGGGCTGAGAAGATCTGCCAATGTAATTTCTTGGATGAGGATAGCATATTGGTCCAAAGGAGTCCGGACCGCCTGCAGTTGTTCTTCCAACACTCGTACCATTTGCTTGCCGATTTTGACTTTGAATGCAAGTCTGGAGTATTGAGTCCGGAGGAACCCATAAGATTCATCCCCTAGGATGCATGTATTTATTAACTCGTCTTCCCTGAGATTCAGAATCTCCGATGAGGTATCCTTCTAATCTTCATATTTCTCGATCTCTCCCTACCACTGGGGAATGGTAGCCTCTATCTGCTTTGCTAAATCATTTACCTAGAAAAATTCTGGGAGAGACTCGGACAGGAAAAATCTTATCACCCTCACCTGATGAGCGATCCACTCATCTACCGCTAACGCCTTCTTCTTCATGATTTTCAGAGTATCAACATCACTCTGTGGTAGCGGTGACCCGGCGACTGAGGATCCGGGAGTTTTGGAAGTGAGTGGGCGCACTAATTCTATCAGGAGTCCTAAAAAGTTGGCATTGGCTGCTTTCATGAATCTTATGAGACTATTTCTCATATCGGGCCCGAATAGCCTGACCCGCTTCATTTAGGAGGTCTAGTTCCCCCTGCTGAGTTCTTTTGCCTAGAGACACCTCTATGATTACATACTCTTCGGCAGCTACCTCAGAATCTTCTTTTCCTATTGGAGGGGCAGCGACTGTCACCACAATGTTGCCATTTGGGGCCCTTCTAGTGTTGTGAAGGGTACGAGCCTTCTTAGGCTAATTAGGAATTTGGCCCTCCGCCAACATCTCTGCAAGCGATAGTGGAGCTGTGATAGTAGTTGGGGATTTTCTTTTCCGGGCTTCCACTAACCACTACGGCAGGGCAGTTGGCCCGCCTATCATCATCCCCGGGCTTGAAGTGTTCCCAGGGTTCAATTCAAGTTCCCCCCCCTTCGGGCGTATTGCTCGTTGTATCAATGGGGTCCTTGCCTGTGTGTTCTTTATTTGCCTCCCCGTCACCCTTCGAAATGGTGTTTTCAGGTGAACTAGGTGGCAGAGGAGGTAGAGGCTGCTCATTGAGATCTACCTACTAAAAAATGGCCACAACTTTGTCAGTCGTTGTATCTGGTGATGTCATTCAACACTAATTATCGGTTAAGCCCAAGAGCACAGCGTCAGAGGTTACAGTTGCTCCCCAAGGTCTGGTTCCCTCTTCATCTGGTGCTTGTTCTACGACCGAGTCATTCCCTTGTTCTTGCGGTGCTTCCTTTTCACCTTCAGCTTCATTAAGCTAGGACTCGCCTTCTTCTTGAGCCGCCGCATCTTCTAGCCATGTTGACTCAAGTATGGGAACTTCAACTTCTAGTCCCACTGTCTCTTCTATGGCACAATCAACCATACCGTGTAGCTCTCCGAGATCGCCCAACGGGAAGAAGTCGTCGACATTGATCTGTGCTATCTCTAGGGGACTCACTAGATGATCCTGTTTTTCGGAGGAGGAAGAAAGCACTTCAACCTCAGGCACATCTTTGGGCTCCGGGCCCGGATTCTTACTCTGCAGGGATCGACTTGCCTTTTGTTTCTTTGTCCTTTTGACTGGCACTTTGGGCTTTGCAGTTGTCGTTGTTCTGGCAATTTTTGATTCACATGTTGCACTTAATAAAATAGTCAAGGACGTAGAACCTCCTGGTGGGGGATAGGAGCCTACCGGAGTAGCTCTGAGACCAAAAGTCACTCCGGAGTTTTCTGCATCCATTAATTTCTGGGGGTGCTCCAACTTCTCACCGAACTGCTCCATTAGGGGGGCCAAAACGGGATCGGTGCCAACTTTCTTCTTGTCATGAGCTTTGGATTGCTCCGGGGCCCAGGAACCTGAAGCTCCCAAACAATGCTTGTCCAAACGGACACTCTTTGGGGGGATCTTCTCGAAATACGAGTGGTTGCGCTCAATTACTGTTGTCGAGATGGCCTCGATGTCCAAAATTTCTGGTGTATCCCAATCCACAGGAGGGAGGTCCATCTAATCTATACCTGTTTCTTTATACTCGGGATCCTTTAGGGGCCCGGTGTCTGAAAAATTTTGTGGGAATGTCCATAGCTCGAGTTGTTCCATCATCCCTTTTGTTACCCTGGTGTAGTATCGCTTCTGGACATTGTAATCATCCTAGCAGTTGGCCCAAAAATCTTCTATGTGTCGAACATGGGGGTTCACCCCTTTTGTCATCAACCTTGCCAGTCGCCCAAGGGGATCATAATCCTTGCGGCGGAAAGAATATTTTGCTAAGTTAAAACTACTTAGCTCATTTTCGGCTCCCCGGGCCACGGCTAGGGAGCAAGAGTATTCCCCACAAATAAAAGGGAATGTCGAGATGGTAAATTTCTTGGCGGCAGCCAAGGCATGAGCCTCCAAAATCTTCCTGCAGAACTCTAACAAAACTACCATGTCCCCACAATGATTGGGTAACAGGAAGGGTTCTTTGGAGAAGCCGGACACCCAAGTGTAAGTGTACTAGGAAAACTGGATGAAGTATCACCCCACACACCAACCAAGCTCATGGCCTGCGGAGATAATTTGTGTCCCCGATCACCAGTGATCGCCTTGACCCCGTGAAAGATGAAGGCGTCGTTGACTCTAAAAAAATGTGGGAAACTTTGGTCCCACTGAATCTAGGGGAAGTGGTCCCATGGAGAGGTCTGACCAGGTCCTTCCCCGAGAACACCAACCATTGTTAAACCTCAGATCCCCTAGGACTACTGGGCAAGTGGCCAAAGGATGTAGCAGGTGGTGTTGGGCCATGTCGTCTGCGCCCTCATACTGCTGGAGGGCCTCAGCCTTGGTGAGAGAAACAGCTCCCACGAATTGTGGGATATGCCACCCTCTGGCAGTGGCGTCATGGTCCAATGTGACGATGGACACTGGGAATCCGAGGGGAGTAGGGGAAATCAACACAGCAGCCATACTGCCTTGGCGATAACCCCTAGCCAGGAGCAAAATTAGGTCTAGCGCTTGCACTGAGCATGGAAAACCAATTGCTTGAATGATTCTGGATGTCGCTAAGTTAATTGAGATGGAGTCATTGGAGCGTTGAAGTTGATAGATCGTTTGAATAAGACCCTGCAATTCGGCCCAGGTGCCGACATCTGTGTCAGTGATCTCTTTAAGCGCAGACTCAATTCGGGACCCATGAATTGTCTCGTTATTATTATATTTTTGGGTTAGCGGGAGCTTTGCTAATGTCCGCTCTATCTTGTTCTTCTTGCTAGTGTCTACAGAGACACTTGGGAGTTCCGGACTCTCGGGAGGTGAAGACCCTAAAGCCATTTCTCGCTTACTTTAACCTGTACCTGCAAACCAGACAACCGTCAGTACATGAACGTTGAGAGATCCTGAATTCCGGAGGCCTTGAGAATAACTTCGTCTTTTCACCTGAAATGGAGAATCGTTAGGGCATCCTAAATGAGATCATATGTCCGAGATTTTATACAATTTTAACACGTAAAATACTTCTCGCTTACAGAGGATTCAAAACGATAACTCAAAAACAAGTCGCATAAGGTAGAAAAGGCCATATTAATTAACACACTTGGCAATAACTTGAAAAGATAGCAACTGCCAGGAATAAGACAGGTGACCCTATTGTCGTACTTTAACACGCGCCTGCCCCCTCGGTTGAGTAATGACAAAATCGGAGAACTATTCTGGCGCGAGTGGCATGAATGCCATTTGGGATGAGTTTTAAATGTTCGTTCGTGGGAACTAATTTCGCCATTAAGGCAGAACGGACAGAGGAGAGAGAAAATTAACGGCCTGCTGACGAGCTGACCTCTACAAATGACACACGTACCAAAAATATGTTTTCTTTAATTTAGTAGCTTGTTGGAGGCTACTCGGTAAAGTGTTCAATAACTGCTTTTGCTCGGTCGGTTGAAGACTTTTTTTCCCCGCTCGGGCTCAGTTACTTGTTTCTATCTTGCTTTACCGACGGGTCTCAGTAGTTGTTTGGCTACTCGGTAGATTTCATGGATTGGTTTTTGTGCTCAGTCGGCTTTCTTACCGAGTTGTGTTTTTTATGTTGGATCTTCTGGCCGACTTCTGCATTTAATTTCCATAACATAATTAATCTATCTTTGGGATGTGTGTGGACCTAAATCTAGGTCTTTGTTGTTTCCTATGTTGGATCTTTAGGATCTAAGTGTCAACCTCTTTGGTGGACTCTTGTATATATTTGGTTTTCTATTCTTAGATTTGGGCAGGCATTAGGATAGAAGATAGTGTTAGCAGATTCGGATGGTAGGTCTGTGACCTCGCATGGATGAAGATTATCTTGTAAAGATCTGGATGTATATGGCCGAAACCAGGAAGACATTACAGCCCGGCATGTAATAAATTTGATGAAATAATATAAAGTTATGTTGTCTCTTCTCTCCCTTTCTAGGTTGCTGCTTCCGAGTTGTTCTACAAGTTGGTTTGGATAGCTGAGAGTGCCTTGGGCCCCAATTTTTCGTCCCTCCTTGCGTCAGTTCATCAATCTTGTCACTGCTCATATGAAGTTTTTCAATGTGTTTCTTAGCCTCAACAAGTTCTACTTTTATGATTTGATTGTATTTTTCTATTTCATAATTCTTTGTTCTGTAGTCATCAAGTTCAGTCTACATTTTTCCCATCTTAACATTTGCATTCTTTAGAATTTCTTCAACTTTGGTTCTTTCATCTTTTTCTTTCTGAATTTCTTTAGCCATCTGAATAGAAGTAGTTTCATGTTCCTGCTTCAATGCATTTTTTTCTTGTTCAAGCTGTTTGACCTGATCTGATGAATCATTATCAGAATCTTCTTTTATCTTTTCCATAAGATCTTGTCTTTGGTTTCTGAAAAGTTCAAGTTGTTCTTTGAGTTTCTTGATGAAACCTTCTGCTCTTCTTGATTTAAATTTCAAACCACCATTTTTAGTTTTAGCCTTATCAAGGTCTTCTAGCGTTGCTTCAAAGTTCTCTTCCAAACTTTTAGAATCCATCTTGATCTCCCTTAAGCCGTTAGGCTTTCTCTCCAAGGGCCAAAATCTTTGATACCAATTGTTAGGATTAAGTAATACTGAGAGGGGGGTGAATCAGTATTACAGCATTTTAAAAATAAACTTAGCAATTTCCAAATTAACAAAATAATTGCTAAAATGAAAAGAACATAAAATAAAAAATCATAACACCATAATTTTGTTCACAAGGAAAGCCTGGCCAAGGGAAAACCTCGGTGGGGATGATACCCACAAATATCCACTAAAAGTATTGTGTCCCTATTAAGAGACCTAGCCCTATTAGGAGTTGAATATTACATTAGTACATTTTCATGTTAAAGGCATACAAAACCCTGTTAGGGGCATACATCGAGCACACTGCTCTTACAATAAGAAATCTGTCTCAATTAGAATGCTTTATCAAAATGAACTTATACAAGCATTTGTTATGTTTAAGAAGTTCCAATTGTAGCTCGCATCACCTTCTGTCTGATTCTAACATCATCATGCATTCATTCATCCGATCATAAAATATACATACTTTGCTTCTTAAAACCTTTCCATATATATACTTTATCTCATATCAGTCGACTCTCAAATACATCACAAAACACAATCAACTCTTATCCAAAAATCAAATACAAAGTCAATGATCATACATTACCAAAATTAGGGTAAGACCCAATCCAAATCCAACTTAGCATGTCTAGATTCCACGTTACACTCCTTCAATCATCGCAATTGTTCAATTGTTATGTCTCGTTGCTGCACTTCTTCGCATGACTTCAATCATCTGTAACTTTCATCTCTGAACTCCAAAACGCAAGCGACCTTAACTAAAGGTCTACCATATCCCAAAATACCTTCCTCTAAGCTCGCACGACATAGTTCATCATTTATAGTGCTCATTGCCCAAAACTGTACACCTGTACTCAGTAAACTGCTTACTGGACTTAGTCATTTTTATAAAATCTTAGCACCAAAACTATGTTCCACTCCAAGTGACCATACATAACTGTTAGTGTTGTCATAAATGAAAACCCTTATACACTCCTGAATGAACCACTTGCCAATAGGATCATGTCGAAAGAGGGTGAGGACCTCTTGGAATTTTTACCTTTTACAGTTATCCAGCCCTCTTCCACCTTAGCAGCCTCCCTTGCCAAGCCAAAGAATCCATCCCCAAATTTCCAACACCCATGAGGGGGACAACACACTGCATAGAACCAGATACAGCAACAGGACCAGGAACAGGACCAACATCAACCAAAGAGACAACAACAACATCACTTTCACCAGAATGGTCAAGCAAAGGGGTAGCACCAGCAACGGACTCAACAGTCAGAGCCCTATCACAAGCCTTGGCAGAAGAAGGAGCTACATGAGCAGCAAGCGGTACACTGGCCGCAACACAACCACCATCTGACATCTGACCAACCAGAAGAGAAGACACAGGGCTATCCTATGATACCACCTGGGAGAAACTTTGCTGAGAAGGGTTCTTAACCGTGTAATGTTGAGTTGTAGCACCTTTCCACCATGAGGCAAACTTCTTCATTTTCTCAAGCTCACAATGGGCTGCCATGTGACCAGTCTTAACGCATCTTATGTGCCTGAAAGGAATCCCTTCATAGTCCAAGGGTTGAATCCAACTACCCTTAGGAGTATCAAGCTTAATCTCTGCAAAAAGTCCCTTAGAAACATCAATATCCACCAAAATATGGGCAAAGGTATAATGATAAACATCAAATATTCTGCATCCACCATCAGAAAGTCCCCAAGAGCCTCACCCACTTCCTCTAAAAGAGAATCAACCCATAGATGAAAGGCGAGGTAGGGAGTCTGACCCAAAGAGGCATTTTGTTGAACGTTTTAGAAGAAGGGGAAAAATTAGCATGCCATGGCTTAACCATCAGCATGAAACAATCATCCCAACTAAAAAAATGATCACACAAAATCTTGTTTCTATCCACAGCATAGTCAAATTAGCAATTAAGAAACCCTTGGCCATAGGGAAAATATGGATGGTATGAGAGATGATAGGCTCCCAATGTTTGGAAATCCAATCGTATAGTTGCGGTTAAGGTTTAAAATTGTAGTTGAATCTTGATCTAGAAAATTTATTTTTATATGGTTGACTCAATACACATGTTTTCTATTATATTTATGGTAGTGGAGCTTCGATTAACTAGATATTGGCATATATTTTATTATGGTTCAAATTTGTAGTGTAGTCTTGATCTAGAAAATCACAACCTTGATATCAGTATATATCCATTTTTATGTAGCTAATTCAATATAAACATTTACAATTATATCCATGATGGTGAAGTTTTGATGGACTAGAAATTAATCTATATTTTGTTAGGATTCAAAATTGTGGTGCAATCTTAATCTAGAAAATTACAACCTTGATATTGAAATTTATTTATTTTATATAGCTTACTCAATATAAACTTTTTCTATTATATTTACGACTAGAAAATTATCTATATTTGTTAGGGTTTAGAATCGTAGTGCAATCCTGATCTAGAAAATCACAACCTTGATATCAAAATAGTTAATTTTATATAGTTGACTCAATACAAATGTCTGCTATTATATTTAGGTAGTAAAGTTTTGATTGACTACAAATTGGCCTATATTTTTTTAGGGTTTATAATTGTAGTCTATAATATATTAGGGTTCAAATTTAGTGTAATCTTGATCTAGAAAATCACAACCTTGATATCAGTATATAACTATATTTATGTAGTTGATTCAATACAAACTTTTGCAGTTATATTCATGATAGTGGAGTTTTGATAGACTAGAAATTGCTCTATATATTGTTAGGATTCAAAATTGTGGTGCAATCTAGATCTAGAACATTACACCCTCGATATGGGTATATCTATTTTTATATAGCTTACATAATACAAAAAATTTCTATTATATTTATGATAGCAGACTTTCAAATAACTAGAAATTGATCTACAATTTTGAGATGACGATACAAGGAGACAAGGGGATGCATGTTCGAGTCCTCAATTTTTTGAGCCATTTTTTAGGATGACCAAGGGACAACAAAGGCAACAACTACTAAGAAAATAGAGAAAATTTCAAATATATATATGAAATTTTTAAATATTCATATGATAACATTCATATTCGATAAAGCATGCATATATACATTACAAAACCTTAATATATGACGCTTGTGTCAAATTGAGAGTTCACATAAGAATTAAAGTTGAACGAATTAGCAAAACTCAAACCTTAATGGTGAAATCAAATTAGCAAGTCCCAAAGCTCCACTTCTAGTTGCCTTTCTCATTGACACTCTTCATCAATGATATAGTTTGTATCCAATTTGTAGTTTATGGACTAATTTCAATTCTTAAAATTACACTAGTAGTTTGTAGTTTATGGGCTGATTTCAATTCTTAAAATTATACTAGTATGCTCATCAATCTTCTTGTAAATCTATGAAGGTAAGAAACCAATTTCAATGCTCATTCATGTGTGTCATAGCTATTGAGGCTAGTTAAGGCACAATTATTTCAAGGCATCACTAATATCTCCTAGGAGCTAGTCACTCGTTCAAGGATCCTCTATAACAACAATTTGTTTGCAATTTTTTATATCATTACTCTGTGTTTTTTTATTAAAATCAACATAACAAGAGTGTTGACCCTTACACAACCACAACCTAGAGGAAACAAAGGTGTTCCATAACACAGTAACAGTAAAGGTGTTGGCAAATACAAAATATAAACAACACACTAGTATAAAGGCTAATAGCCCTCCTCAAGAGTGGGAGGGCAACTCACTCAACACGTGGATAAGAATGTGAGTTTAAAGAACTATTTTTCATGCGTTGTCAGATAACTATTCAAGCGATGTTGATCGTAGGATCCCCACCACAAGGGGGAGCAGCTAATAAAACCCTATTTTGAAAACTATCAACACAAGGGGCAGAGTGTTGAGAAAGTTGTACATTGTTAGCCAAAATATTAGAGTAGAGTAGTAGTAGGAGGCGAAGAAGGATCGTCACATTCAATGGGGGCCACACTAGTAGGAGCAAGAGTGGTATTCCAATTTGCATCAGGGGCGTCACCTAGATTTGCAGCAAGAGAATCACCCAAATTTGTAGCAAGAGCTTCAACCTCATCATCAATCAGTGACTCTTTGTCAGAGGAAGAATAAAAAACTGAGACAGTCAAATGTTCCTTGCAAGTGTCTTTCCACCAGATGGCAGCACCTTTCTGCCGCAAGAGAGATCAATCAGTTGCCAAATGACCAATAGAGAAACGCTAATGACATGAAAATGGGATGCCCTCATAATCCACCGCTTAAGTCCACGTATCCCCAACCATGAGAACCACATCTCTAAGGAGAGGTGTGTAGATATCAATGTCCACCAAAATACATGCAAAGGTAGAGCGACCCATAGTTGTCGTAGTCTCATCCAACTTTATGAAATGACCAATAGAGTTTTCAGTAGCCTCAGAGCAAGAGTTCTCCCAAAAGTGCAAGGGAAGATAGGAGAGTTGAACCACACTGAATGCATGCTAAGTGGTTCATTAAGAAGATTAAAGGAAATTGTCCAAGGTTTCGTTGTGAGAGACTGGGTCCCTCAAACACACGACATGCTTAGCACCGAATCTCGTTCTTCAAAAGAAGTAAAAAGAGCAATAAAAAACCCTTTGCACAAGGGAAATGCTCAATATTACCAGGGACCAAGGGTCTCCACAAATCTACCACTCAACAATGAAGATCTAGAAGAGAATGCCAAAAACTAGTGAATCTACAAACCAATCCACAATCTTGGTAGAAATCTAGACCACACACCACCAGAGGGAATGTCTTGGCACAGATAAGAGGTCAAGATTTCTACTTTAAGGTGCAGATTTGGCAACGTTAGCAAAACTCTGTCCACCAATAACAATAAACCTAGTACCAGATCTCTGAGAGGGGTGTCCTATAAACACCATTCTAATAGAAACCCTAACCCCAACATTGTCAAAAATATTACCCCTCACCAAAAGTGGGGTAGCACCCAATGCATCCAACCCAGAAAACCTCGAGGTACATGGAACTGAACCAACAACAACAATCATTGCTTCACGAAGCCAATCAACACTCGTTGCTTCACTATCGACAATAATCTCCACTGCGGGAAGGGCACAGGTAGCAGGGTTTGGAATAGGAGCCAAACCAAAGGGAGTTATTGGCAAACAACAGGGAACCATTGGAGGATTTCAAAAAATCTTCATCCTACCTGTTTGATATATATTACTCTGTTAATCTTTGAAATAAAAAATTAATGTAGAAGTTAAATCATATGAATCATTGTATTTCATATGTAGTTTAATGTGTCTATGAAATTTATTACACTTATGGACTAATGTTGAGGTGTGGGCCTACAAAAAAAAATAAAAAATGGTTTCTTTAAGTATTTGAGTGTTTTTTTACATGTGTTGGGAAATAGAGGACAGGGGATGACTAGCTATCCCAAGGACAGGCAAGGGATGTCATAGACATCCCCAACAATCTCGAGGGTGGTGGGATGTCCCCTCTGAGAATCGTTGTTGTCCATATGTTTTTGGGACATTTCTTGTTGCTTTCTAGATTTTGGAGACATCTAGGAGACATCCCTGACACATCCCCCGTACTTGCGATGTCCAGGGTTGGGGACACATAGCATGTTTCCTTGGCAATAAATGAAGGAAAGATCCATGATTGTACAAGTTGCACTACATGCTTAATATGAGAGAGACCAATAGTATGTTAATAGTGGTTGCCCAAACCACATGACCAATGGCAAAAGAAAATTTCTCTCTAAGGAAGAAGGAATGTTACAATCTGGAACAATGCTACAATAAATATAAAAGGTAGAGGCATACTTAGTCTGGATAATGAAAGAACTAAAACTAAGGATGTCTTATATGTTGAAAATTGAAGCATAATCTTCTAAGTGTGAGTCAAATATGTGACCTAGGGTACACTTTCACACTTCATTCTGAAGGATGTAAAATCATGAAAAAAAAATGGAAAATTATAATTCATGAGCTTATAATATACATTGCAATCTATACATTCTCAATGAAGGCAAAAGTAAGAAATGATATATGGGTTAAGAAGATGAGAGTTGGTCATGGCATAGAATGATGGTACACCTGAACTTTGACAACATTGTGAAGAGCTAGAAGATTTCCACAATCCATGAAATCAATTGTAAGTATCACTTCTAGATTTGATTGTGTAAGTTTTTTTGCATCAGCGTTTCGGATCAAACTTTGTGATCCATCATCGGGATGAAAGAAAGAGAACATCAGGAGAAAATAAGATAAGTGCAAACTCAACAAGCTAAAAAGAGGAAGAGGGAGGTGAGAGTAGGGAGAGAGGAATAAGGGGAGAATACCAAGTGGCAAAGAAAGAGCAGAAACACAAAAAGAACAAAGGAAAAAATTAAATAAAAAGGCCTCAAAAGAGAGACAGTCAATAAAACAATAATATAACACGAATAAGGGGAGAATACCAAGTGGCAAAGAAAGAGCATAAACACAAAAAGAACAAAGGAAAAAATTAAATAAAAAGGCCTCAAAAGAGAGATAGTCAATAAAACAATAAAATAACACGAATAGGGGGAGAATACCAAGTGGCAAAGAAAGGGCACAAACACAAAAAGAACAAAGTAAAAAATTAAATAAAAGGCCCTCAAAAGAGAGAGTTAATAAAACAATAATATAACACACACACACACATAGTGTGCATGCACACATATTGCATAAACATCTATTATGCATACATATAAGAAAGAACAAGAATACGTCTACAAACAACAAGAATGTGTGTTCTTATATTATTGTTTTATTGATTGTCTCTCTCTTGAGGCCTTTTTATTATTTCTTCGGTTATTTTCTTTAGTTTTTTCCTTTGTTCTTTTTGTGCTTTTGTCATTTCTTTGCCACTTGGCATTCTCCCATTATTCCCCTATCCCTCCTCTCTCCTTCCTCTTCCTCTTTTTAGTTTGTTGAGTCTGTTACTTATCTTATTTTCTACTTATATTCTCTTTCTTTCATCCTGATGATGGATCATAGTGTGATCTAAAACGTTGATGCAAAAAACCTTACACAATCAAATCCAGAAGCGATATTAACATTGTGAAGATCAACAAAAAGTAAGTCATAAGGGGCATGTTAAAGATAGCAAAGCTTTCAAATATTATTGCAAGCAATGTCAATAAGATAGATAAACATGGGCAAACTTCAAATCTAAGGAGTATTCTAAGACAGAGCCTTTGGATCTTGTTTACACTGATTTATGTGGTCCAACAAGGATGAAAACTTGCAAGGTGAGTTATTTCATGTTGTTGATTGATGGCTATTCCACAATGACTTGGGTAGCTTTTCTTAAAGAAATTTTTGAAGCAATTGAGAAGTTTAAGACATTCAAAGCCTTTGTAGAGAATGTAATAGGACCAAAGATCAAATGTCTTAGATATGACTACGGAGGAAAGTTTGCCTGAAATGAATTTGAAGAAATATTTTGAGGGGCATGGAGCAGAGAAAATATTCAACTACAAGAACTCTACAACAAAATGGGGCTGAGAGAAAGACTAGAACATTTCAACGAATGACAAGAGTTGTGCTAAATGAATCTAAAATAATTGATATTTTTTGGTAAATTTTCTACATTTCAAATTGAACACCAATCAGGGTAAATAATAGGAAAACTTCATATGAACTTTGGAAGTGAAGACTTGCATCAATAAAGCATTTCAAGGTTTCATAAGCAAATGTTATATAAGAAGGAATTAAAAAGATTTGGGAGAATTTGATTCTAGAAGCAATGGAGGTATCTTCCTTGAATATTCCACAAGGAGCAAAGCTTACAAATCCTACAAAAAGATATTGCATAAAAAATTAAAAAGTGCAAATGTGAGTTAATGAAGAAAGGCATTAGAAGGAGATGGTACAAGAAATTGATTATCAAAAAGAAGAAAATTGTAATCTAATGAGATGGTACAAGAAATTGATTATCAAAAAGAAGAAAATTGTAAAGAAGAAACAAATAAAAACTAACACTGCAAAAGTTGAGGAAAGAAATCCAAAGGCACCACCAAAGACACCATCTAGATTTGTTTAAAAGAATCATCTTGAAGATTGTTTATTGGAGTCAAAGGCACAAAATCTAGATAAGAAGACTTGCCAATACAATAGAGCATGCAAATCTATGCTTGCTTTCCAAAGTTGAACCAAAGAAATTTTCGAAAGCAAGTGAAGCCAAGCACTAGATCAAGGCTATGTAAGAGGAATGAGATCAAATCAAGAAAAATGAGACTTGGGAACTTGTTACAAGACCTTAGGAAAAAAAATGTGATTGGCATTAAGTATGTTTTCATAAACAAACTAAATGAGTATGGCCAAGTTATAAGAAATAAGTCAAGATTGGTATGCAAAGGATACACTCAAGTCAAAATAGTTAATTTCAAAGCGACATTTGCTCTTGGTGTACACATAGAAGCCATAAGGATGTTCTTAGCCCTTTCTAGTTTTAAGAACTTCAAAGTTAATTAGATGGATGTGAAAAAGGAACCTTCCTAAATGGAAATCTGGTTGAGGAAGTATACATTGAACAACTTAAAAGATTCATTTTGTCAGAGAATGAGGATTGTGTTTGTAAATTGAAGAAGGCTCTTTATGGATTGAATTACACCTCCGGGGCTTGGTATTCAAGGCTAGACAAGTATTTTCAATAGCAAGGCTTCAAAGAGGAGTTACATATAGTGATTTGTCTATCAAAAATAAAGAAGATAATTTGTTGATTTTTGTCATCTATGTGGATAACATCATTTTTGGAGGAGATCGTGAGGGAATGTGCAAACACTTTGCTTCTAACATGCAAACATAATTTGAGATGTCAATGCTCAATGAGGTATCTTTCTTTCGTGGCTTGCAAATCAATCAAATAAAGGGATCTTTATTTCTCATACCAAGTGCATTAAAGAGATGTTAAAGAAGTTCAAGATGGAAGCTTATAATCCAGTAACTACTATGATTATTGGTTGTAAATTGAGAAAAGATGATAAATCTTGTGCAAGAAATCAGACTTTGTATCTATGATTGGATGTTTTCTATATCTAAAAGCTACAAAGCCCGATAATATGCAAGTACTTGGTTTGGTGGCATGGTTTCAGGCAAATCCAAAGGAGGCCCCTATCAATACAATCAAAAAAATATTGTATATTAAAGGGGGCCTATGAATTTTGAATTGTGGTATCCAAGAGGTGAAGATTTCAGCCTTACAACATATAAGTATGCGGAGCGGGCAAGTAGTATTGATGACAAGAAGAGCACTAGCGGAAGAGCATTATTTCTCAATAGTTGTCTTGTATCTTCGTTAAACAAGAAACAAGCATAAGTTATTGTAAGCAAACCTTGAAAGCTATTAATTTTGAGAATGAACATCCCATGTGATAAATCAAGTGCCATAAACATATCAAAGAATCCAATTATGCACTTAAGGACAAAGCATAATCTGATTAAATATCATTTCTTGGGGGATTAAGTACTTGGGCAGTAAATACAGTTGGAGTATGTTGCTACAAAGGACTAGATTGCAGATATTTTTATGAAACCTCTTCCAAAAGAAACTTTTGAGTACTCGAAGTAGAAATTGGGAGTGATGTCATCTCATCCATTTACTAAGTTTTTAAGAGAAACATATGTTCATTGTTAAGTGGGAGCTATTCATTGTCTTATCCAGTTAAGTTTTCAATGCCCTTTGCTAGAATTCTAGTTGGACTAAAGCAATATACCAACTAGAATTCTAGCAAAGGTATCGAAAACTTAACTAGATAAGACAATGAATAGCTCCCACTGAAAATATGTTTCTCTTAAAAACTTAGTAAATGGATGAGATTGACATCACTTCCAATTTCTACTTCAAATACTCAAAAGTTCCTTTTGGAAGAGGTTTCATAAAAATATCTGCAATCTAGTCCTTTGTAGCAACATACTCCAACAACAATTATCTCTAAAGAAGATGAATCCAACGAAAGAAAATCTTGTTTCATGCCGATTCCATTATAAACCGAGCAATTCAAGTTTCTAAACTGTTTTTTGCTGTTCTGTACGCCATAAACTATACTCATGGTAAGACAAACATAACCTGAAAATTTTGCAAAGCCTAAATAGACAATAAATATGATGAACTAATTCCTCAAAGCCAATGATTATGCTATCGATTCAAAGAAAGAGATTGCAGTCTCCTCATAAATTGTTAATTAAACACAATCAATTTTGTAATTTATAACATTAACCATATTCAAATAAGAATAAATTAAAAACCACCAAACCCAAATTTACCATCATATATGATGAACCAGCTTCTCTAATACCCATGACTATGCTACTAATTAGGGAAGAAAGTGTTGCACCCTCTGAAAATGCAAATCAATTTTAAATTTTTTTTGTAATTGTACAAACACATCCCAAATCCAAAAAAATAAAAATAGAATAACAAGTATAATGTATTACAGAAACTTGCAGTAGTGGCAT
Source organism: Thuja plicata (assembly GCA_018584345.1). Taxonomy (NCBI): domain Eukaryota; kingdom Viridiplantae; phylum Streptophyta; class Pinopsida; order Cupressales; family Cupressaceae; genus Thuja; species Thuja plicata. Next base: position 141,935 of record MU223832.1, on the reverse strand, counting down.
GATGTGATGGTTAAGTTGTGGTAGTGTTGTTCTTGTCATCAAGGTTCAAAACCCGGTAGCATTGTTGAATATTTAAATAGAGATGAGGTCCCCTATTTGTGACTTCACCAGTTCACCCCTTAGAATAAAAAAGAATGAATTATAGAATCAATCCACAATATTGTGTTGTGTTGATGGTAACAAGCAACTCCTTAGACTGCAGCCCAATCAACATAATGAGGAGAATGTGGAGACTTTTTAGGGTGATGACTAGGGTATATTTGAGTGTAACCAAGATTTACAAATATCAAGGCTGTGGTACAAGTAATGATTATGTATACAATTTGAGCCAAAGGTTTAGTAATCTTAAGAACACGTATGTACTAGCTTGTAAGTGATGACAATAAGGTATAATTATGGGGGTGACTGTCATGAACCCTTCTTGAGATTAAGAACTGTAATTATTTTTTGGGGACAATTTTATAATCTATTTGGGAAAATTTATCACTTTTGAGACCATCCAAATGGGACTTTATGGCCTGTGTATTTGGTTTTAAAATAAAGTTACTTTTTGTTTTATTTTGGAGGGAAAAACTTTGAGGGCCCAAAATTGTAATTGCCTATAAAGGCAAAGCTAGTGCCCCTTTTGAATGACCCATTTGTCATTTGCAAGATTTGAATTTTCAATTTAAATGCAAACAAGGACAAAATCCCTTGGCTACAATTTTCAGATGATGAAAACCCTCACGGCATCTTCAAGGATTTGGGGACAAAACTCATATCTATTTGGAGCAATTCCACTTCAAGGATTAAATTTGTATTCAACAAGTCAGCTGGAGACATTAATTATTTGCAGGCAAATCTGAGTTTGAACCAAAAATAGCAATTTTTATTTGGTTTTGCCATAGCACCACATTTGAGGGTTAGCGTATTTAATTGGTTCTGATATTATCAATTATTGCAGGGCTGTCATTAACTTTGCACGGTCTAATCTACCTTTTGAGATGCTGCCAAAGGCCTACTATAGTCGCTGGCATCAAGGGCTGTCAACAAGACCGTCACTTTCCATTTCAAGGTCTGTTTGTCAAGTTGAAGGGCCTGATCTGCTCGCTGCCCTTACCACAGACCTGTTGCTGTTTAACAGTAGGTATCCACAACCCTTTTCCCAGCAGATATTAATAATAGTAGTTGCATCTCAGCAATAAGTCCTTCATTTGGATGCCCTGGGCAGATTGCCCATTTTGTAGGCCATTTTAGGGGTCGCTTCATCTGATTTCAGACCTGATTTGACAACACAAACTCCCAGCCTAGGTGATTTCAGATTTCACTCCCCATGGTCAGCTCTATGCACCTGTATTGAAGATTTATTTAGATCTGAATACACTTACTCAATCCTTACTCTCATTGATGGCTGATTAGGTTGAATCTAACTCTGAATTCGTTGTTAGGATTTAGTGTTTATCTTTTTACCAAGGTTTTACTAATATAGGATCTTGCACTGCTTGCTTAGGTTTTGGCATTTACTTTCAGTTTCAATAATTACTAATAATAATTATCAAACTAGCAATCGCACCCCAGCAAGGTGCAATGGTTATGCCGATAGGAAGGTATACCAGAAATATTTTTAAAAATTAGGCAGCCTACAACACAGCTACTGCTTCAATCTATTCATAGTTGCTTGAATGACGGCAAGGATAAAATTTTCTTTGTGCTGCTGCTAAAAAAATTTGTTGCATGCAGTGGAGATAAGGTGTTCTTCCACTGGCGGTAAATAAGTCAGTAAACCCTATTGACAACTCAAAAATCCCGCACGAGAAAATCCGATGTGAAAAAATATGGTAAAGCCATACAAGTTTTCAAAAGCTATATATATATATATATATATAGAGAGAGAGAGAGAGAGAGCATGTATTGGTTATACCTTGGATCAAGTTACAGAAATCTAGTGATATTAAGGCCCTTCATAAGCATGTTTTACAGGTTTAAGAAAAGAAAAAATATTCGAACTCCAAAGAAAAACAATCATACATACCTGAAGATCTTAAGCTTTAAGGTACCCAGCAGGATGCTTGAAATTGCTTATAAAAGTACTGTGTAGAGATTCTTGACATCAAAATTTTGGATCCCACTCCATGATCTATTAACTAAAAGATGACTTTTGATGTCAAAAATGTACATCTAGAAGAAATTTCAAGCACTATTATAGAATCTGGAAATATCATGTCAATTAACATAAGGATGATTTACCAATTCTCCCTGTCCAAAGGAGTATATATTCAGATGGTTTGTGATAGTAGCCAGAAAAAATAGGAGCACAGCCTACTTTTCTGCAGATTTCATTGATAAATCATCAAGGTCTAAAAAGCAGACGCTCTCGACAAACGACACTTTTAACCAAAACAAATATTAATTGAAATTTAGAAATGGCCTAAATCGAAAATTAACAAATTATTAAATATTTTCATAAAAACGCACATTCCTAGATAGACACGGTCCTGGCAATGTCCTCAAAGTTCAAACACATTCCCATTCTCCCCCAACAAAAAAATGTTTGCACAGCTCAATTCAGGCCAAATCAATATTAGTAAACCAATGATCTGATTTGATGCAATGAATGATTGCTTGGACGGAATCATTGTCAACCCACATTAACCAAGTAAAAAATAACAGAGTATACAGTTGCAGTTAGCAGCACCAACTTTAGATGGGTTTCTTATGTGGAAATCAGGGAAATCTATTTTTCTGTTTCTATTTGAGCCATTTATTGCCAAACTACAAAGAATATCCTCCAAAATTTACTATGAAACATATAACTATTGAATTTACATACCCATCCAAAAAGTATATCATTATATAACAGTTACCAGCACACCACGACAAATTACAATCAATAAAATTTATTCGAAACAGATAGTCATATAAAACAAATTTGAAAGAATTCATGAGACATCCTATGATCCTTCGTTCTCTTGTATTTGGAATACCAACTATAAAATACGTCACACTGAAAGAGGTTTTCCAAAATCTTGATCGACATTTTTTTCTCTTGTATTTAGAAGCAGTACAAACCCATTCACACCACAAATTTGTTCTTCTTGGCTCATCCATTACACAGTGAACAAAAAAAGCTCAACTTTGCACATCCTTACTTTGCCAAAATTTCTCAGAAACTCTGCTAGCATTTCTTGGATTTTTAGGGTTTCTACTTTTTTTCCATAATAGATTCAAAAATTCATAGGGATCACAACTATATTGTCCTGGTCCACCTTGACTGCAAGGAAAGTCCAGATTCTTTTCCAACAAAAAATGATGAAACAGCTGATCTCAACAATGATTTGCCACAATTTCCACACCCAAATGTTATCGCTGCAAATTTATTACGCTTGTGAAGAAAACATTGATTTTTATAGATTCAAGAGGAAACTATCTACACAGACCTGGATGATGCATGGTTCTCATTGCCTCCTCTGTGGCGTATGTAACCCCACTCCCAACATCCTACCATTAGCCAACAACCAAACATAAAAGGGAAAGCAGGACAGAAACTGGCGATAGCATCCATTGAGGTACAAACAAGTCATTATGAGCGACATCCCTTGGGGGTGCGCCATCAAAACCATCACCTCTACAAGGGCAGATAACCGAACAAATCACAGAATTAATTACTAAAATCTGTAGTAATAAGGAGTGCGTAAGTTTTAGCAGCCAGTGCTAATAGAAGACTTGCTCCCCACTCCTTCAATTTCTGCCTTGACTTTCAAACAGAGTTGCTGACTCTCCTTCGTTCTACTACAGAATCCTAGCCACCCAGTCAAGCACCAGCAATGCAAACAAAAGAAAAAGTAACAAAACATTCCACCTAGAGACAAAACACATCAGGGAGAGTTTTCTTGCAATGGCAGCATCTGGCTCCCTTGATGAGGCTGCCTAAGAGATTAATCTTCAGTAGAGTGCCCACCTACCATCGCTTTGCAATGTAACCCTAGCTGCCACCTAAAAGATGAGTCGCCTACAAAGGGATGAGGGTATAAGGAAGGTGGAAAAGATTAGGTTTCAGCTAGATAGTCTAACCATTGATCTCTACCCCAGATGGACAGCTCAGATCGAAGCCATCCCAAGTCAACCAATGGAGCTCAAGGAAATTAACTCTTGAATTATCACTGCCAAGTAGTTTCGCACGTGGCACTATATCAATCAACCACTTCACCTAGCAAAAAATAATGAGATTCCAAACACCTATGCAAAAATTGCCCACCAGAAAATATTAATGGCCTGAGACAATGATGCTTCCAGCAGGACTCCCACCAAGAATAGCTTGTCGCTAATTAAATTATAAATTGTTGTGGTCATAATTACAGGACCCTGCGAGTCTAGAGCCGAGGCATCCATTCCGAGCCCGAGAGCCTCGTGACTCAGGCTCGGCCGAGTCAAACAAAGTCTGGACTGACTCGCCGAGTCATCGGCTGACTCACCGAGTCTTGAGCCTGGGATTCAACCGTGTCAAAGGCAGTCATAAAGTTTAAAAAACACATTTTTATATGCACAAGCTCTTTTGTTTTAGTTTATAATTGTCACTCAACCCTAAAAAGAGCAATCTTTCATTTGCAAACACAAGGCGTAGAGGAAAAGAGGCACTAGAGAAAACATATTGAGGTATTGAAGAGCAAACCAGCAGATCGAGAGGCAGAGGCAGTAGCGATGGCAGAGTAGGGCTAGAGCACCAGGAGACCCATTGGAGAACCCTGAGGATGATGTGGACGAGGATGTGTATGTCATTGAGGTTGCGCCTGAGACAGGCAGATATCATGGCTGCAGAATCTTCTAGGACCTATCTTAGGCGTACATGTAGGAAGGTTGCAGAGTCGACTGGTCATTGACATAGGCTACTTTGAGCCTTAGTCTTCTAGGCTCTAGCTTTTATTTTGATATATGTTTTGAACTTTCAATTCCATGGATTTCATATTCCATGAATATTGTAGGCATTTGACATTGACACTATTTATATTAAAGAGAAGAGATTTCCACAATCCATGAAAGTAACAGTTAACAATTTCTGGATTTGATTGTGTTATGAATTTTTAGCATCAACGTTTCGAATCACACTCCGTGATCCATCATCAGGATGAGCAATAAGAGAGCACAGGAAAAATGATGGATCACGGAGTGTGATTCGAAACGTTGATGCTAAAAATTCATAACACAATCAAATCCAGAAATTGTTAACTGTTACTATTTATATTTCTAATGTATTATTTAGTTTAACTTATTTCCTTTAGAAATTTGCATTTATACTTGTGTGATCAATGCAAACTTGTGTATGTGTGCGAAGTAGCTTCTATTTATCTCAATTTATTGTGTCTTTAAGGTTAATTTATTAAATGATGCATGAAAAATATTTAAATGCTTAAAAATCTTTTAATTTCTTGGGTTTTTCAATTTGCCGAGTTTTTGCCGAGTCCGAGTCCGAGTCCGAGTCCGAGACAAAAAACAGCTTTCCGAGTTCAGGTCTTGTAACACTGGTTATGGTTAGCTTTCATTTCCAGCCTAGGGTTTGACTGCTCCATTCAGCATTTCTTTTCAATAGATATTTCCAGTTTCCAAATCAAAAATTAAAAAAACACTCAAAAATACAAACAAAATAGCATAGCTTTCAATTATCCCTGATTGGAGACATTACAAAGGTATCACAGCTTAGATCTTGTAAGCCTATTGTGTGTAAAACTATCAATTTATTGCATATTTACATCTTCAGTTTGCATGCCCACTGGTGAAAGAAAAATTAGATAATATCAGAGAAAAAGAAAAAAGTTTTAGGCACAAGATTCAAATGAAGAGATCAAGGAATACGGAGCATTTAATGAGGACATGGATTCTTCGCACAATGCCATTGTCCGAAGTTAGAGACAATAGCTAGGGAAAATTCAGAGGTATATGGCTATCATAGCATAAGCAATATAGGAGTTGAATCTGGGCAAGGCATAATAGGGTGAAGGAAGCTTTTTGGGTCATAACTGAGTCTCAATTAATCTGCCATCCAAGATCTTCTAAACCATTTTTTTGTTAATAGAAGAGGAATAGGTAGAAGCAAAGGAAACTAGTGCTTTCAAGTAATTAATAATCTTTGAACAGTGCGAGAAATGTAGGGAAAGCTAAGTTCCAATATTAGAAGTGCTTTGTCATTTTGAGACTTGTGTGAACTAAGAATGAGGGAAGAATCCAAGAGAATCACTTCGGAAAGATTACCACTCCGACTTATGATACATCTAACAAATATTCTATTAAGTTATGGTTACAAAAATTGAATAATTACTTGTCATTGAATCCGATGTTTGAAGAGGTGATCAAGTTTGCAACCCTCCATTTAGAGGGACTAGCTCATGAGTGGTGGTACCATTTCCACCTTGGACAAATTTATTCAAAAGTTGATAAACGAGTTTGATAAGAAAGATAATCAAATTCACTTTAGGTAATCAGTGCAACTTAAACAATATGGGATAGTGGATAATAAAGTGACATAATTTTAGAGGCTTTAAGTAATAATGTCTGATGTGTTGAAAAGGAGGCTCGTGGTTCTATAAGTGGAAGAATTAACCAGGTCACTAGGAGGGTTGATTTGGGCCTTTGAACCACATAGTCCATCAAGATATCCTTGAGGTTGGAATCCACTCCTCCAAAAGACATGTCAAGGTATACCAATATAAAAGACACCAAGAATAAGCTTCAAAGGAAGTTGTGTTTTTCAAGCTAAAGGGGTTGTGGCATTGATTCCTTTATCAAGAGAAACAATTCAATTGATTACATTGCATTAGGAATCACATATTTATACAATAAAATATGATGAATCCCATGAACCACATGTTCAACAAGATAACAAATAGTATCCTAAATATGTTATCAAATAATAACAAACTAAAACAACTAAACAAAGAAATCAAATAGCAATAAGTAAATGAAAGAATGTCCAACATTCCCCTCTTATTACATCCTTGCTTCAAAGTAATAATATGAAAATCTTGAAAATTTTCAAGCTTCACATGTCCAAGAAGCTTAGTGAAGATGTTAGGACATATTTTTGAGTAACGTAGAATTGGAGCTGAATGTTTTTGTTAAACGTGTTCTCATAAAGTGGCAGTTAAATTCAATATGCTTGATATGTTCATGAAACATTGGATTGGGAACAAGCTTGAGAACACTCTGATTGTCACAATAAATGATTGTGGGTTGATTTTGAGGTACTCTCGATCCTTCTAATATTTGACATAGCCAAACTGCTTCACAAATTGTTGCACTTGCTACTTCTGTTGAAGACAGAGCAATTGTGGCTTGCTTCTTACTTCCCCAAGAAATAGGACTTGATCCTAGAAAGAAAACAAGTCCAAATGTGGATTTCCTATCATCAACAGAACCTGCATAATTTGCACCTGTATATCTAGTCATGATGAATTGTATCATTCTTTTATATCCCAAAACATGATCCACTGCACCATAAATATACCTTAGTATTCGTTTTTGTTGCTTTCCAATCATGCATCTTTGGTTCTTGCATGAATCTTGAAAGATGATTAACAAAAAAAATTGATATCAAGACTACCGCAAGTCAAGTAAATCAAACCTCCAATCATTTGTCCACAGAGAGTAACATTTGCTTGGGGAGACGGATTGGAGACAAATAACTGCAATCCTGATTCCATAGATGTAGACATGGGTTTGGAATCCATCATTCTGAACTTCTCAAGCAATGTCTTGGCATATTGTCTTTGAGATACAAAAATATGGTGATTAGTTTGCCATATTTCTAAACCGAGACAATATTGTAGTAGCTCAAGATGTCATATCAAATGCCTTCTTCAAATCATTCTTGGTTGTCTCAACCAATGTTGCTAAGTTGCATGTGATAACTAGTTCCCAAATGACTAAATCCGCGATGCCATAACATAGCAAGATCGCTATCCTTAGTCACCAAAGCTTGATAATTGTCATTTGTATCAAGCCTAAACATTTTAGGAGTTTGAGAGGCAATTGCAACAATCTTTGAACTTTTAGATTTATGTTGAAAGAGACATACATTTTCATCTTGTTTTTTTATCAAAATATTGAATCAATTATATCAAGCCTAAACATTTTAGGAGTTTGAAAGGCAATTGCAACAATCTTTGAACTTTTAGATTTATGTTGAAAGAGACATACCTTTTCATCTTGTTTTTTTATCAAAATCAATATTTAGGTTGTGATCAAGAAATTGACTAACAGATAGAATATTTTTGGTAAGCCTAGCACATATAAGACTTCAATGAGCCTACAATGGTGAATACCAAATTGCAAGGAGATTTCACCAATACCTTGTATGTCATAGGTGGTATCATCTCCAAGAAAGACTTTACCATGATGGGGTTTCAATGTGAGAAACCATTCCTTGTATCTAGTCATGTTCCTGGTAGCACCTAAGTCCACATACCAAATAGAATTTGATTGTGAACCATCTTCTGCAGTGTGGGCTGAAAACACATATTTCTCTACAAGAAAGTCTTCTTCTTCAGCAACATTCCCATGTTGTTTCTATTTATTCTTCTGCTCCCTCATGTATTGCTACTTTGAAATGGCCTCCTTTGATGTGATTTATTGGATGATCCTTTGGCCAAGGAGTTGTACCACCAATTTTTCATGTTCAATCCTTTCACATATTAGACAATTTCTTCTCAGATGTGGATGAATTACCAAATTTGTGAGGCCCACCAAACTGCTTCTTAGGCTTCTTGCCTTTATGGTATGCGGTCATTGCATGATCCTCCTTACCATGCCCTTGGCTTAGGGAGTCTTCTGTCTGAAGTAGATTTACTAACTTCTCAAGACTTGGTGTTTGTTCTATGACATCCAAAGTTGTCACAAACACTTCGTATCTGGGAGGCATGGTAGGCACTAGGATAACATCTTCAACTGTTTCTCACAATGCTTTTTGTGAAGCTCTCAACTCAACAATCCTTTTGAGACAGGATTTCAACTACGCTTCATTTTTCATCTTCAGACTATGTAATTGACACTGCAAATTAAGGACCTGATTCTGGTTTTTTGCCTCATATATTGTCCTGGGCCTGTGCCATGCATCCTTGGCTGGGGATAGTTTTGGATAAAGGGCTGAACTTCATCAGACGCACCGAACATGATGATCAATTTGGTCTTTCTGTCGGATTGATCAAATTTATTTTGCTCATCAACATCAGTCTTATGTCATGTAGTGATACCATTGACCACATGCCAAACTTCTTCAAACTCAAGTTGAGTTTTATGTTTGGTCTTCCATGTGGAACAGTTATTCCCCCATAGCAACCAAGGGTCTGAAAGAAGGAATTTCGAAGAACTTCTTGTCAATGTGCCAGCAAGATAGATATGTTAGTTTATCCTATTTCTCACCACTAAAATCAGCAATTTTCCACAAAGGAGAGGATAATTAGGAATAGGATAAATTAAGTAAATTACCATATGATTCAAGGCTCTCTCCTTTTCCCAATGCTGCTGTCGACTTCCAGCTATTGCCGACTTTGTCAAACATAAAATCTGGGTCACGAGCTTCTACTCACATCAAAGGTGGTGATACAATTCGTTTGCTACCTTTCTCTGACAATGATTTGAGGGCTACTGTTGCAGCTGTATGTTCAGCTTGATACAGTATACTAAATTCCTAGGCTCTCATAAATATCACCATTAAATTTAACCAATCCCCAAATTCGCAGTTCCTTAAGTTTGTCGAAGCAAGCTAAGGTCTCTTGTCAAACTCCAAAAGCCAAAGAGGATGCAGAGATGCCAAAATTACGAAATCCTTCAAATGTATCCTTATAATTTGGTAAAATAAAACCCCTGAAACAAGTGAAGACTTATTCACAACCCAACCCAACAGGAAATGCATATGTTGAAGCAAAAGCAAATGGGACCATTCCTAACTTTTCACGTGACAACCGTAATTTCAATAACAGAAGAAAAGACAACAGCTATGCCTATTTTTTAGACAAGCTCTCGAAAGATTGGACACCAGCTTTCTATGCCAGTAGGAGGTGGTGGTGTTCGTCCAGAAGATTGTGAGACTGAATCTTTGCTTCTGGGTCGCTACTTTGATTACTAAAATGGATACGCAGGATATACTAAAATGGAATACTTCATCGTGAATGACAGCATAAAACAAAATGTTTGGACATTGCATACAGAACAATTGTCAAAGTTAAATGAAAATGCAGCCTTATTTGAGTTTCATAGTAGTCTGATTTGGCAATAGGATAAAGTGTGTGAATTTGCTCGGTATTGACGATCAGAGACGCCTTCTCATACCTCACCAGAGTCCTCGCCATTCTTATTCTCAACATCAATCTCAACGCCAACCAAGCCTGATACCACTGTTGAAACCCTGAACTGTCACAATCTACACTAGCTCATTCAACAATGTTCCATTGTTGACTCCTCGTGTGGCTTTCTTCCACTTTCTTCCTCCAGTCTTGGAAAGTAATTAAAGTAAGCCTTGTTTCCAATTTGAGATGCTGGATGCCTACATTAGATCCAAGCAACTGGCTTTAACAGTGAGAATGACAGACATGTCCACAACAAAACCAGATTGATGATACACTTGAAAGATGAATCTGTTTGTGCCAATCTTTTGATTATAAAAAAGATGGATTCAATTTGTAAACAATCAAACAAATTACGGGAGCAAGCCAGCAAGCAACAACAGGCAGTTCTCAAGCATGCGCCTCTATCTACTTCACGCACCCCTTTATGCTTCTACTATGCAAGTGAACAGATCAGGTGAGCTCGTGGCCTTCCACAAAAAGTCCAAATTACTCCACCCACTGCCATATTCCAACTTATCTTGCTTTCTTTTCAATCCTAAACAGATCTTATCATTTTCTTGAAGAAATCAGCATAAAATTTTGTTCCACATCTTATAATGATTTGATTCTTTCAGGCACCAATCTAGCTCCAAAATATGAGAAACTTTTGTGAGAAAAAGAGAAGACAATAGTGCAAAATCTATTGCACAAAGAATGCAACACTCCAAACATGGAGAGACAAGCACTCACATTAATCTGGCTCTAATACCATATTAAGAGCAAAAACTCAATTGCTTGCATTAGGAATCACATATTTATACAATAAAATATGACGCATCTTGTAAACCATAGGTTCAACAAAATAACAAATAATATCCTAAATATGCTATCAAATAATAACAAACTAAAACCAATAAACAAATAATCAAACCATATGGTAAATGACGGAATATCCAAAAGCCTTGGCTATGGGCAAGCACATTACATGGAGGTGATGCAGAAGAATACCAAATACTAGAAGTCGATAAGGAACCCAAATAAGAAGCTAAAAGACACACCCTTGCATTAGTTTCACATGCTCCTAAGTGTCATTCATTTAGGGTTCATGGGATTTTGCAGGGACATAAGATCACCGTGTTGATTGATGGTGGCGCAGCAAACAATTTTATAGAGGATGATGACTTGGCATCCAAAAGAGATGTGAAGACAAAAATTTTGAAGGATTCAATGTTGTTGTAGCAGATAGCATCAACATTCCATGCATCAAAATGGCACAACTTATCATCATGATCAATGAGCACAAACTCTGAGTTACCGGATTCGGACCCTGGACCCTCGAACCGGATCCGGGTCCAAGCCGGGTCCGGATTCACAGACCGGTCTGTGCTGGATCCGCACAGGGTCCGTTTTCGGACCTGTGGGTCTGTCCAGATCCGCATCAATGATTAAAACCTTCCATACTATAATCAGCCAATTAGTTTGAATGCTTATGCAGTTGGCTGATTTGATAAATCCTACCTCTTTAATTAAATTTATGGCATAAATTGTTCTTGAAGGTGTATCGTACCTCAGCATGAAAAGATGTAATCAAGTAAGGAATATTCAGCCAGTGTAACTATATAACTTCTTTAAAGATTCTAAAACTATTAGGGGTGTTGGTGCTTTGTTCAACAGGAGAGTAGCATCCAAGATGGCCCTGCATAGACAATGAAGTAACCTGATATGACTGTAAGAAAACATTATCCAGTATAGTGAACAAATTCTATTCCTACTTCATGGAAGAAAATCTGCTGTAGTCTTGATTCAAGCATCATAGATTTGTACTATGAAATGATTTAGTTTTACAATTATGTATATTTCTCTAATTTTTTTGTATATATAATGCATATATATATATATACACACACACAAACGAACCCATACGAATCGTAATGGGAAAAAAAATTCACGAACCCATGAACCGAGTTCTCGTACCCGAACCAAAACCGGTAACTTAGGCACAAAGCATATGATCATTTGTATGTTGTGGGTTTAGGGCAAAAGGACATGGCATTGGGAGTCCAATGGCTACATGCTATTGGGGAGTTCACCTTGAATTACCAAATGATGAAATTGAAATTCAATCAGATGGGAAAGAGGTACCACACTTTGAGGCATCAATGATAGGACCCAAGAAATGTTTTGACCAAGAGAATAAAGCAGGCAGTCGGAGCCATCCATCAAATCACGATGGTCATAACTACATCCATAAGTGAGAGCTTCCATCATGTTGATATTTGGCCACTTTTGGACAGGCACATCATGATGTTCTATAGACTATACCATATATCCAAGATTGCCTCCAAGTAGAGGACTTCATCAAGAAATGGGGGGGAAACATTTTGGAGGCATCTTTCTTATCATAGGAGTGGGAAGGAGGACCTCAGGAAGAACTCCAAAGGACATTCATGGGGAGAAACAAGTTTATAGAAATATGATATATCAGAGTACCACACTGTAAGCTTCATGGAATGACTTCAAATTTAGATATTCCTGCCAAAGGTTACAAACAAGAAATAATAGAGGAGGATAGTGATGGCTTAATACAATTTTGTTGTAAGGGAAATATATTAAGACGTCTGTTACCATAATTTCTAGCTTTGAGACTGCTGCTATCATCATTGTAGGTGTTTCAAACTCCCATTTGCAACCTTAAAAGTGTTTTCAATCATAGGGCTGCTAATTTCCAAGAGTCTCTTAAGCGATCTGCTCTTTGTTGAAGGGCTTTCAAATGTCAAATTATTACTTCCAGCCTCCATATTGCTGATACTGTTAATTTTAGTAGAATCTTTTCAGTATTGTTGCTGCTATACCATCTTCTAGCTGTTGGTTTTCAGAAATTCGGGCTTTTAACCACTGTTATCAGTCACCTACAGCCACGAGATGCAAATTGTAAGAGGTTCATCCTGCACTACGCTGAGTATGAAGAGTTTCAGATTATTTATGTATGACTGTTACAACTTTCTTCCAACTTGCATACAATCTGATTTTGCACTATTTTATGAGGGTTTCTGCTTGCAATACAATTGTAAGATCTATTGGAGTTCAAGAAATCATTTTAAGGCTCAATTGAAAGCCTTATATTCTTCAGTTTATGTTGTTCGATGTTAACAGAGTGGTGCACAGAAAACATGGTGGTAAATTTGTAAGGCAGCCCTTGACCTTGCGAGAGATTTAGGATATCCTCGTACATCAAGAAGAATGCCTCACTCATCCTCAAATCAAGGAGGCACATATTGAGAGTTTGATGCATTATTTGCCTAATTCAACTCAAAAGGGGGAAGAAACAACCATAAATCTCAGCACAAGCATCCTCGAGGCTTTTGCTAATGAAACATGCACACCACGTAGTCATTTTGCTTTTAGTAGCCACATTGTTTTTCAAAAGAGTGATTAATTGTGTAGATTGCCTAACAACATTGTGAGCATCAAGAGTACAGATTCCTAGCTGTTTGGTTGCAAAAACTATTTTAATTAATGGGGGCTGAATCCACTCCAAATACCATTCATCACTTGCACACCAGTGGATGGACAAAAAAAATGAGCTCATGGGTCAAAGGGTACTTAAGGAGCTACAATCAACAAAGAGCATGGGTCAAGTGGTCTTGTTTGGAAAACTGCTATTAAAACAATTCCTACTACATATATCCAGGTGAGTCTTCATTTATGGTTCTATATGATTATGATCTAAATTTGGTTAATTTGGTGCTTACAAATGGTAGGGTATGGGTTGTTAGTGGTTTATTTAAGCATGGTCAAGATACGTTGAGAGCGCTCAAGGATCATCTTCAATGAACTCAGAGGCAACAAAAGCTCAATGCCATCCTCAAAATCAAAGAGAAGAGGTTGAAGAACCAAAGTTCCACCAAGCGCCTAATGCATTGGAAGAACCTCCCTGCAGAAAATCCTATATGGGATAGTGGAGGAATGCTAGAGCATCCACATTTGCAATTGCCTGTGGACAAGCATTTTTGGGGAGGGCAGACTGTCATGTCTCATTCTTGAGATTAAGAACTGTAATTCCTTTTTGGAGCCCAATTACTGATCTTTTTGGAGGAATTAGTATCACCTATGAGGGCATCCAAATGGGAATTTATGCCCTATGTATTTGGCTTTAAAATAAAGTTAACTTTTTTATTATAATTTTCAGGAGGGGGGAACTTTATATGAGGGCCCAAAATTGCAATTGCCTATAAGCAGATCACCCAGAGGCTATTTTGGGGGTCACTGCATCTGATTTCCTTGCAACCAAATCGTGAGAATGCGATCTAGGCTAGGTTGTACTGAAATTATGGGGTACATTCAAGCTTGACTGAGGTTCACAAATCTTAAGAATATGTTGTAGTCAAGAATGTATTGTGATAATGATGAGGTAGATTTGAGCGTAACTTGAATTTACAAATCTTAAGAATGCACTGTAATGTATACTAGGAAGTAATGAGTGCGAGGCATATTTAAGTGTAACAGAGATACAAAAAACTTAAAACGTGGTCTATTCTAGATTTTAGAGTTAATTATGGAGTAGATTGAGATGTAATTAAAATTTACATCGCTTACTGCAATGATCAAGGAACACAGTGATTATGTGGTAGATTCAATGTAATTTAGGTTTACATGGCTTACTGCAATGGTCAAGGAACACATCTGAGCTTGACAGAGGCTTACAAATCTTGACAATGCAATTTGGGCTAGGTTGTATAGTAATGATTATGGGGTACACTTGAGCATAAATGAGATTTACAGATCTTATGAATGCAGTCTAACCTAGGCTGTACTGAAACGATTAAGGGGTACAGTTGAGTGTTAGAAAAGCTTGCGAATCTGAAATATGCAGTTTAAGCTAATACTGTAATTATTATTACAAAATACGTTAGAAACTAGACGAGGTTTAGAAATCTTATGAATTCAATCAAACCTAGGTTGTAGAGAATGGCTTATCCAGTGCATTTAGGCATTTGCAAGGTCTACGATTCCTCAAGCATGTGTTGACAGTTAGAATATAATGATTATGTGGTGCATTTGACCGCGATAAAAGTTTGAAATCTTAAGAATGTAACGTTAAAGCATATCTGACATTTACAAGCAGATGATCTAATATTAAAGTGTGCTACGTAACCGAGATTTACAAATCCTAAGAATTGAATCTAGAAATCACACGTAACCGAACTTAACAAATCTTGGGAATGCAATCCAACAGTCAATCATAACCGAGGTTCAGAAATCTTAATAAAGTCATCTACATTTAAACATAACTAGAGGCTAACAAATCTTAGGAATGCAGTCAAAGTAAAGTTGCGAAAGGTAAAGAGTACATCCAGGCGTTTAGTGTAATGAAAATCCAGGCGTTTAGGGTAATGATCACAGGGCAAATTGGAGAGTGACATGTGAAATGTTTACAGAGTAATGATTATGTGGTATTTTTAAGTGCGACACATGATTACAAATATTGTGGAATTAGCCCAAGCTTATACCACAGCGTGTTGAAATTCCATAGCCTCATTCAGAATTTACCACCCCCCTTTCCCACCCTCCCCCAAAAAAAATCGAATTCTAAAAGTTTCCTGTAAAACAGGTGCAAACCCGCATTCAAAAACCTTTCGCTCAAACAAACAACCCTAACTTAAAATTAAAATGATTAATTATACCAAGAAATCAATTCAACTAAACCTTGAAGCCATCAAATCTTTCAACGGATATGCTCCCGTAGTCCAAAACAGGATTCAGGTTTCATCCAACGAAAGAAGTGAAGTCTGCTCTTCAAGCGAACATTCCACGTGGCAGGAGGTTCGAACCTTGGCGGATATCAAAATCAGCCCCAGATTGCGTTGCTCCATACAATCAGAAGAAGTTGATAAGGTGGAAGATGATACCTTTTTGGTGATGGGTCTGTATTCAACAGCGTCGTACAGGATAATGTTCCCCTGCTTGTCCAGGCAATGGAATTTTCCCACGAAAACACGGCCATCTATAACACCAACACGTAGATTTTTGTAAAGAAGCTTGCGGACGCGCTTAACTAGAGGATTGGGATTGCTTTCCTGGTTTTCTTCTTGAGTTTTATCTGTGCTTTCTTCCATGGTGTAGGCAGTTTACATTCTTTCTGGTCTAGAAAAGGTAAAGAAAGGAAAGGGAAGATTGTTTTATAGACACACTTTTTTTCTTGTTTTTTTTTGTGTTAATAAACTTTGAATAAAGAATGTATGCATATTGAGAGTAATGCAGCTATATCACAATACGAAAGTAGGTCTCTTTTGTTATTTGTAATGATGAAAATTGTCTTTCCATCATTTTATTGTTCTCTATTTAAAATCAGTGTAGTGGTTTTTTAATGTAATAATAAATTTATTTCAGGTTTTCGTTTAATATTATAGAGTTGTTTTTTTTAAGGAGTGATTTTAATTTGATGATGTTGTCTAGGGCATAAGCTTGACTTTATTCTTATATCATATTTCAAGGGTTTGAATCTTGGTAGATAGCATAACCAAGCAACATACTATTTACCTTTACCAATTAAACTCAACCAATTGAACTACAACACATTATTTTGATTAGCTTATCATACAATTTTAGAAATGTATATTAGTCTCAAGACCATTTATCTTAAACTTTTATTTTAATTATATCCAACAAACTCTTTTCTACTAGTCACTTGTGTTGATCTAACATACATTTGTATTGATTTGTGCGTTATGTTCTTTTATTAAAAAGATATTGAAACATTCATTTAGAAATCACCAAAAATTATGAAAAACTATTGTTAGAAAATATTTAAGATTCATCTATAGCAACATTATCAGGGCATACACCAATGTGTGTCATCTTAAACATTCTTGCATGATTTATTATTGTCTACAATCACTATTACAACCATAGAATCAATTTTCCTAGGGGTTTGATTGAGGACTATATACTCCATGTACTAGCACATTCTCCAAAGGTGTTTGTGAGCATTTCTAGTTTCTTTACTATATTTTAGATATCAAGGTGAGACGAACGTGTGATAGACAAATACTCCTCTTTAGTTTATGTTTACATGTCTACAAAAAATATTAATAGAGATTAGGGCAAAAATGACAAGAAGGATATTTTTTGTTTCATGCATCTTGGAGTAAATATCAAGGTGGGCAAGTAAATGCTAGGGAAGGCCATTATTTATTCTCCAAAACACTTGATCATTCTAGAGTGTGATATTTTAGTATGCTCTCTTAAGAGCCCTTAGAGCAAAAAACTATAAAGGAATTGTTCTTGGAGCTCGTGGCACCTAGAAATGTTGTGCCTAGACCTACAAGTGGATATGAAATCCCTCAACATTAACCTCTCTCAATTTTGGTCAACTAGCCAGTATTTTACCATGCTAGCCTCAAATATATTCTTGTACAAACTATAAGTGCAGATAAATGCAAAAATGGCAAGAAGTATATATTTTGTTTCATGCATCCTAGAGCAAAATTAATTGTTCAAACTGATCAAGGTGGGAAATTAAAAACTAAGGAAGACCTTTGTTTGTTCCCCAAGTCACTTGATCATTCCAGAGCACACTATTCTACGGTAATCTCTAAAGAGAGTCGTAAGAGCAAAACAATTTCAAACTATGACAAAGTAGTTCAAGACGATGGTGGTGTGTAGGAATGTTCCCTTTAGACCTACAAGTGGATATCATGTCCCTCCATATTGACCTCTCTTAGTTTTGGTCATATTAACATTATTTGACCATGTCAACATTGAATGCATTCTTGCAAAAATTGTTAGTGGAGAGTAGTGCAAGGACACAAAGAAGCATATTCTTTATTTCACGCATATTGGAACAAAAATGACATTTCCAACATGTCAAGGTGGGTAGGTAAATGCTAGGGAATACCTCTATTTATTTTCCAAGTCACCTAGTCATTCTAGAGTGCACTATTACAAGGTAGTCTTTGAATAGCCCTAAGAGCAAAAAAAATGTCAAACTATGACAAAGTAGTTCAAGGAGCTTGCGATATGTAGGAATGTTTCATTTGGACCTACAAGTAGATATTACATCCCTCCACATTTAGTTCTCTCATGTTTTTGTCAATTCAACACCACTTGACAATGCCAACATTGAATGCATTCTTGCAAAATAATGTTACTGAAGAGTAGTGCAAAAAATACAAGAAGCATATTTTTTTATTTGTGTGCCCTTGAGAAAAATCGACTACAACAACACATGAAGGTGAGCAAGTAAATACTAGGGAATGCTATAGAGTGTTCTTGGAGTGTTATCTAAGAAGACGAGGAACTAGAATTGAAAACTCATTAAATTCAAAATCATATTCCTTCTTTGATTTCAAACCAAGATAATTTTTATTTAATGAAGCCCTTCTCACTAGAAGAAGTGAAAAAGACAATGTTCTCCATGCAGCTTGATAAGGCTTTGAGTCCAGATGGATTCCCAGATGCATTTTTTCAAAAGTGTTGGACTTTTCTAGGGTAAATTATGTGGAGAGTGGTAGAGGAATCAAGAAAAATGGTAATATTTTGAAATAAACCAATACCTCTTTAATTATTCTAATTCCAAAGATGGCTAATCCTTCCTCTTTTGTAGACTTTAGGCTTATATCACTATGCAACACAATTTATAAGATCATTACTAAAGTCATATCAATGAGGTTAGCCTCCCTCATTCCAAAAATTATTTCTATTGATCAGGGTGGGTTTGTTCCTTGGAGAGAAATAACAAAGGGAGCTTTGGTAGTTCATGAAATAGTCCATTCAATAATAACACATAAACAAGAGGCAATATTGATTAAATTAGACATGATGAAGGCATATGACAAGGTTAGTTGGTATTTCTTGCATCAAGTCCTCCTTAAATTTGGCTTTTCAAAATATGGTGTGAATGGATCTTGTCGTGTATATCAGGTGCAAAAATCTCAGTATTTATAGATGCGAGTTTCTTTTCTCCTTCACAAGGAGTTAGGTAGGGAGATCCATTATCCCCTTCACTATGTATCATTATGGTTGAGGGCTTAAGTAGATAGATAAGACATCTGCATAGTTCTTCGTTATGGAAAGGCATTGTTATTCTCCAAAATCAAATTAAGGTTACACATTGCTTATTTGTCGATGATACAATTTTGTTGGAAATATTAGGTACTAAGAGGGGGGCAAATCAGTACAAATAGGTAATGAACAAATTCAACCACCGATATGAATATATGCACTATTAACTTCCAAACCACAAATCATATAACTGAAGTAAACAATATCAAGCTCAACACACATAACACAGATATTTTATTGTGAAAACCCTTGTAAGAGGGAAAAAACCACGGTGGGGATGACACCCACAAGCCCACTACTACAGTAAATGAGTTTTCCCTGTTAGGAGTTACAAATACCCTTTCTGA
Source organism: Thuja plicata (assembly GCA_018584345.1). Taxonomy (NCBI): domain Eukaryota; kingdom Viridiplantae; phylum Streptophyta; class Pinopsida; order Cupressales; family Cupressaceae; genus Thuja; species Thuja plicata. The sequence goes on along the minus strand of MU223832.1, from coordinate 122,233 downwards.
GGGTTCAACCTGTTAGGAGTGATTAGTACATTGTTAGGAGTACAATAAGATTAGTTATGATCTACCTCGCTAGATGATTTCAAACCTTAATAAAGAAGTTACCCTATTAAAGGATTTACAAATAAAACCTGTTAAAGTTTACCCAGCTAAGGGATTTAACCTACTACAAATGCTAGGAAACAACAAGATATATTAATCTATAGAATGGCATTGATTTCCTATTAGATCCTTTTTGCTCCTTTTCTTTATGAATCTATACTTCTCTTTGCTCCTTCAATTCATGATCTCCCAACCTGAAACTACGATTGCAACCCTAAATCAAATGATTTAGTGCTCCTTATATAAAACTGTCATTAGATCACACAAGACCTAGAACTTTCCACCACAATTGGCTCAAAAGATTAACTGACCTCCTCAAAATCATCATCAACAATATCCAATATGTCATCCTCAAATGTATTACCAATATTTAGAACTAATTTGTCAGCCTCAGATCCACCGCCTTAACCAAATTAATATGAAACTTTGATCAGTGACCAAATAGGTAAACTGTCTTCTTACTCAAAACATGATTCATTCAAAACTTGGTATAAACTATTGCGATTGGAATCATGGATTCCACTTACCATATACAAACTACATCTATGATCACAGAACCTGAATCTTTACTTAAATTGACCGCTACCACATTCTATGTCTGATCCTGTTCTTCCTGAACACCAGTCAACATACATAGTTGATCTTTCCTTTACCAATCATGTACAAAACTTACCGGTCACTCAAATCATGATAACTGAATACGTTGCCATCAATGACAACCACTTATACATCGACTCATGACCGCTCTTCATATCTCCTCCAAAACTACCATAATGCCAACAAATTTATTTTAGGGGAGGCTTCAGTTAAGGAAGAAAAGGTAATTAAGAAGGCTTTGCGACAATATTGTGAAGTTTATGGGCATAAGGTTAATGAGGTTAAATCTAAAGTGTTATTTTGCAACTGCTCTTATGTCTTCTCTTCAAAAGTTTAGTCTATCCTTGGTTTTAAACAAGCATCTCTCCCTTGGAAGTATTTGGGAATCTCGTTGTTTTTAGGAATAAATAAGGGTTGTTTTTGGACCCCTATAATTTTGGAAATCAAGAATAGAATTGCATCTTGGAAAAAGAGTTAGTTATCACTGGCCGACAAACTTTTATTGATCGAATCAATATTTTCTACTATTCCTAAATACATGATTTTTTTTTCTTCCTATGCCATCAAAAGTCAGGACAAAATTGGAAACTATCCTTAAAAAAATTTGTGGAAAGGTAACATGAATACTAAGAAAAAGATTCATCTAATAGCTTGGGATAAGGTGTGTTTTTCAAAATCTTATGTGGGAACAAGTATTCCTAATTTTAAGGATAGAAATGTTTCACTAGGATCAAAGATAGATTGAAAAATTTACACTCATCCTTCTTCTCTCTGGGCTACTATCATAAGGAGTAAGTATCTAGATACTAATCTTCTAAATAGATTTTTTACAGTCTTTAGACCCTCCTAAAGGATCTCAGATGTGGAATTTCATAATTAAATGCAAAGATGTCATTTTACCAAATCTGTCATGGATTGTCCATGATGGAAGATCCATTAGGATTTGGGAGGATTCCTGGAATGACTATACACCACTGGATAGAATGGAAGGAATACAAATCATTAAAATAATTTTTCAAGTTGAATGGGGTGTTCTTCTTTATAATTGTTTTCAAGCTGACAATTCCTGTGGTAATTGGGTAGTCACATGGAAAAACCTTGATAATATTAATGCTCTTGCTAATCAGAAAGATATATTGAAGGAAGAAATGAAAGCAAGGTAAATTTTCTTTAATAATACTACAGAAAAACTAGTATGGCTCACATCGAAGGCAAGTGCATATTCTGTTAGAGAAGGTTATAGGTCTCTTTCATTAAAAAATTCTGATCAGAAGACTAGATGATACTCTCTCTATTGGAAGGATAGTGCTCTGTTGAAAGTTGGGGCATTTGCTTGGCTTATTTTAAGAGGAAGAATGTTAATGAATGAAAGATTAAATCGATTAGGTATTGCTCAAGTTTTTTATTATGTTCTTTGTAATCAGGAATAGGAGACAGTTTACCATTTTCTTTTGAGCTATGAAGTTGCAAATCATTGTTGGAAATGGTTGATGGAAAAATTAGGATGTAGTTCCCCTTTACAGTCAACAATCACTGTTATTTTTTATTCATGGCCAAAATTGTTCTCAGATGTATTTTTTGGTATCATTTGGGAAATTACACCAACTATCTTGATTTGGAACATATGGTGGGAAATAAATAGACATATTTTCAGACAAGAAAAGAATCAATTGAAAGAGATAGTCGAAAAAATAGAAATGTCAACCTCAAAGTCTGTCAATTCTTACGTGTTTAAGAACAAAAAAAATAGATTCTTCTTTTATAGCATGGGAAGATATGATACTGAGTAGATGGAAGTATTTGAGACTGCCTTCTAAAGGAAGCATGATGACTAATTGAAGAGGCAAGGTGGACAGAAAAGAGATTAGATGGAAGCCCCCTCAATTGCACTACCTGAAAATGAACTTTAACGGAGTTGCAAGGGGTAACCCAAGAGTATCAGGCATTGGATGTGTGGTTCAAAATCATGAAGGTAGGGTTCTTATAACAAGTTTTGCAAGAGTCTCAGATGGAACAAATAATTTGGCAGAAGCTAGGGCATTGCACTTTGGTATCAAATTAGTTATTTCCATAAAGGTAGATAAACTGATAATTGAGGGTGACTCAATGAACATTATCTCAGAAGTAAAGAACTTTCAAGATGGCTCGTGGAGTGTTGATTATATAATTCAAGAGGTCAAGGATTTACTTAGAAAATTCTCTGATTATAATATCCAACATTGTTTTAGAGAAGCTAATAAATTAGCAGATCTCTTGGCAAACAGAGGTTGTTATTTAGTAAAGGGTGACCAATATTTGACAACTGGTCAAATAAAAGATGATTCCCAATTATATGTCCAATTTTTAGAAGATATTAATGGGAATAGATAAGTGAATGCAATTATCTAGCCATATTTGATTAAAGAAAGGCTTTACAAAATTAAGAGATCAGATTGTTGTGCCAGGTGGATCATGTCATGTCATAGAAGCCAAAATAATTTTAACACATGTGCGAAACAAGGGAGGCAAGAGTTGAATGTGCAACTAACCATTTATATTTTTTATGGGAGATAGTTGGGTCGGAGGTGTTTTCAATAGGTTACAAATGCAACAGGAGACAATGAAGCGCTCATTGCACACATCCATTTCAAATGGGATGAGATTTGCATCTCCAGAAACTTTTCTCAATTGGGTGATTGAAAATGAAGTTCACATAATGGAACCACTACGGTCTACTACCACTAACATTTTCATTGAAATGTGTGACCTTTATTTCCATGCCCAGGTTGACCCACATGGTGATTATAATTATTTCCCACTTCCGGATGACTTGGCCTCTTCACAAGAATCAAGTAATGGCATAGAACCAGTCTAATTTTTGGGGCCTTGATGGATGATTGAAATACAAAATAGCAAGATGAATTGAAGAATAGGGAGTTGACAACAGGTATGGTGAAATGAATGGTATGGGAGACATTTTGTGTGATGGAGAAGAATAATCTCAGAATTGTATAGAAACAAAATAATGAGAAGAATGTGGTTTTTGAATTTGAATTGCAATAGAATATGGGATTCGAACTCAAGTAAGAGGTAAATTTTTTCTACTGTTGTTTTGATTCAAACTCTGCTATGAGAGTAAAGGGTTCTTTTTCTTTTCCAGGTGATATTGGTTGTACAATCGTGGCTAATGTTAGTGATAGAGGGTTTTGGTTGGATCTTTCTCTACTTTGATAGTGCAAAAGTGCTATGAGTATGTAACAATCAAATCTCCCCCAATTTATAAGCTCAAAAGCTTGTACAGGGAGTGCACTCATGTTAATTTTTGGAGAACATATACCAATTTGGGTTAAAAAATTCTCCCCATATATGTAGTATATATGATATTTAATTTGATTATATTGTATCATCTTGAGTTATAACCAGAGGTTTTCTTCCTGGTTCTTTCTGGTCGATATGGTCTTCTAAATAAGGTTTTGTAATTGTATTTTTATATAGTTATAATATATTATAGTGGCTTGCCACTTTTGCAGAAAAGAAGAGTAGAGTAAACATGTAGGAATGTGTTTAATGCATTTTGTGTGTCACTAGATATTTTTCAATAGGAACGTATCTGTCCTTCCAAATATAATTGGACCAAACCAATAGTGTAAACATCTTAGGGTGAGCTACTGAATGCTAGTAGAAATCCTTTCTCATTTCTAGAGCGTCTTGATCATCATAATATACATACACCCCATACACATTATCACCATTACACATACACATGAAATTCATGAACATACATTTAACTATGTTCATAGGGGTTCCTGCAAGAATTCAAGTCCCGCTTTTGGGCAAAAAGTGGAAGTGTTTTCCTTTTTTTCAAATTTTCTCTCAATTGATGTAAAAATTTGAGGAACTTAAAGATTAGATCTCAAAAAACTGTAGCAAAAGGAAATGTAGTTCTCAGAGTCTATTTTTCAAATATATAATTTATTTCAATACCTAGAAGCTAGAAATTGCTTTTTAGTAGGCATGTATAAAAACCAAATTTTCAAAATGCTTGTTTCAGGACCATACACGTGTACGACCACCATATTTTGACCTAAATAAAAACTAAATTATAAATCTTTTTAGGGAAAGATACCTAAGAAACCAAAGATTTATGAGCATATTTTTGCTTATTTTTTTATTGAACATTATTTATTTATTATTTATTGACCCTACAGTCTATTTTGGAACCCTCTAGTAAACGACCACCATAAATTGATGTAAACTCATTTTTTCAAAAAAAATTATCTTGAAGATAATTCTGTGTAGATTGATATCATATATATTTTTTTCCAAAAAATGTAAAAACAAAAAAGTTACTAAAATTTTGGACAAACTCAGTGTTTGAAGTTTGTGTACTAGTTTGATGAATAATTAATACAAAAATAGTAAAATTAATCAAATCCCTTCAAAAAATACATTTTTGAATTCTGCACACTAATAAGTCCAATGGGTTTTCATTTTGTCAAAAAAATCAATTGGAAGGCCTTCTAAAAATTATGTCAAGGCAAAATATTTGGATTCCAATGCCTTAGCCATTAATTTGCAGGTCTAAAGCACATGCTTGGTCCCACCAAGCCTATCTCAACCTAAAACCCAAAGTCAAGGCGTGGTTTCCAACCCAAAATTTAAATAACATGTACATATTATTTAAATTTTAAATAATGCGTACACGTTTTGTTTATTATCGTTGAATTCAAAAAGAGTGTGTGTTTGGTTTATATAGTGCATACACATTTCTAATATAGTTGTTATCTGTCAAATCTGACAAAAATGATAGAGTCCAATAATTATTCAATCATTCTTGATTGATGTGCAGTAGCAGATCAAATATTTTCTTGATTATGATTCTCATTAGTCAAATTATTCCACATTATTATCTTTTGTGGATTTTGGCATGAGTATAGTCATTTGAATTTAAAATTTGGCAAACATTGGAGTGCTTTTTAAGTTGATTGAATATGGGATCAAAGCAACGTAGAAAAAAGAGAAGGAAGGTCCTGACACCTGAGGAGGTTGCAACAAATAGGGAGGCAAAACAACTATGAGAAAGAAGAGCAAGAATTTGAGAACTGAGAAATGTTGGAGTATCGATTCCCACAATCATTAATGTCGTCCTAGATTTTTGAGCAATTAATGTCATCCTAGAGTTTTGAGAAAGATTGGAGGAAGAAAGAGGACCTTGATTTAAATTGTGTATATAATTAAATGTAACATGAGGTCCTAATTTAAGAAACACACTAAGGAGGGATAAAATGGTCCCAAAAAGTATATAAAAGTAAGTGCTTACTTTTTAGGATGGAAAATTTAGCCCCCGCTTTAGTGGGGGTATGAGGAAAGCGCATACTCACAGTAAAGGAAGAGATAGAAGAAAGAGAGAGAAAAGATGATGATTGCAGTGAATTGCAAAGAGGTAGGACATCTCTAAGTCTAAGGACATAAGCCCACAAACTAAGGATCCTAACTCCACATCCATGTACAAGGGCACAAAAATAAAGCAAAAATAAAAATGAAAAGCAAAGAAAAATACATTAACAACAAAGGGTTTAGTACCAAAAAAAACTCCAAATCAACTAGTGAAAGAGACCTCGATCAGAAATGCCTCGCCCACTAATATCATGTCTAGAAAGCTATTGCAAGAGCACAAATGATCACATAGGAAGAACAAGAGCACTTCCAATGATGCTACAAACTCCATGATCTAACCTACTAGCATAGGGGGGGGAGAGAGAGAGAGAGAGAGAGAGAGAGAGAGAGAGAGAGAGAGAGAGAGAGAGAGAGAGATTATCTTTCCCAATAATATTTGTGTGTCTTACTGTGAACAACATAAAAGATAGAATTGAAATTTATAGAAGGTTTGTGTGTCATGCTAGTCAACCCTATCAAAAAAATTGCACCTTTTGGCAGCTTTACCTTTGTGCATATGTGTGTGGTCCTCATGAATTGATGAGGGTTCATTATCCATGAGGTTTAGTTGTATGCACACCCCACAGATCAATCAATCTATCACCATGGGGATTGGTAAATGCTTGTGCACTCCATGAATGGATCAGGGTTCATTATCCATGGAGTAAATGTACACCCCAGATATGGATAAGGATCACTTATACCCATTAGGGATTGGATGCAAAAATATATATATAAGAACTGTAAAAGGGAGGTCGTATATATGCCCCCTCCTTATGATGACTACATAATAGTCATTATAAGGAAGAGAATCAAGGATACCTACTTACATCAACAAGGATATATCCTTAAAAAATAATGAATGCCACAATCTTAGCTAAGGCCCCGTTTGTTTGCTGGAAGATGAGGGGTGGAATTGGAATTTGATGCCCAAAACTAGGATTTGGGTTCAAATTTGTTGTTTGGTGCATTAAAACAATAACCTGAATATAGTTTCCATCTTCCAATTTTTGGCAAAAATGAGGGTTTCCATCTTCCACCCAAATAGGTGGAATATGATTTCAAAACCTGGTTTTATGTTTTTGTTAACCTCATTTTATAAATTTGTCAGGTCTGTGAATTGAGGATTGGGATATAATACATGTCATTACTATGCATGCCATGGCAATCTAGAACAGTAGGAATGATGTTCGGTAATCTCGATCTGATTCCTCATACCAGATTTTACCTTGATCTATGTGTGACTGTCCCCATTCTCCCACCGTGCCCTTTGAAGGAGAGTGACCCTTGGTATCGTTGTATCTCTATGCAGGGCCTTTATCGCTGTTGAAACATCGGCTCGAACACCTGGGTTTGGGCCGAACTACCTACTACTATGATTACAACTTTTCAAGTGACTTGTGTGTGATCACCACTTGATTGGATCAAAGCTTGATCGATGCTATTCTCTCTCGGATCTTTGCCGACAGGAGTAGTACCAATTTCAAGAGTATTACCAGTAGCAGGAAAGGCAAAGGCACCTAAAGCAGCACCACCTATTGTTTGGTTAGTCCTACGTGAATGCTCAGAGCTTGATGAGTTGCTAATTATACCGGAAGGTCTACAAAATAGATGAAAAGCATCATTGGCAGGGAATTAAAATGTTCTCCCGATAGAGAAGTCATCGGCCAAACCACAACCATCGGAAGGTGAGATTAAGTGATGTCTGACAGGCTATGCTACACCGATGAACAAAAGATTCCACATGCTAATTCATTCTACAGAATAACACAGAGATGTTCCTCAGTGAAACATGATCATTGAAGTCTCTCATGATACCAAGCCACACACAAAATGACAGAAAATGCACGCAAAATATTTGGCATATGTGTTCTCAAGGTGTATTGATCGTATGATCCACAATTACGGACACCCATTTCTAACATCCTTTGTCAGGTACTGGCTATGAGATTCAGAAGGGATTTTGGTATTCATGTGAGATTTAGAACGGATTTGGGTATTCTATCTCTAATTTCAAACTTGGCAACCAAACGCGGAAGATGGATTGACTAATCCATCTTTCGAGTCAACCAAACGGTCCAAATTAAAACCCGAAGATGCAAAACTAGAATTTCAAAACCTGATTTTGTGATAATCAGGTTTTGAGTCAAATTCCAATTCCCCAAACAAACGGGGCCTAAGAGAATTGACTCTCGTAGGCTAATAAAATATATAATTATGAAAGGAAATTTCTCTTATGAGAAGAGACCCTTGAAAGGAATAGATCTCGTTTACAAGACATGTACCTTTAAGAGGATTGCCTAAACAAATATAACATCTCCGAGACAAAGAGGTGGAAGAGAATAAGAATGCACCTTTTAGCCCCCTATTTCTAGGTGAAAGAGGGATTCTTGATTAAGGATGAAAAACTTTGAATCACATAGTAAGGGAATATGTTTAAAAATAAACATAGTTTTTCAAATAAGGAAGAGGTGATGATTGAGAAAACACACCTATTGTATAAGAGAGAATCCCAATCAAGACAACAATTACTTGTAGGAAAAGAATGTCACATGATAAACAACCGTCACTTTACTAAGGAAAGTATATCCTTAGACAAAAGAGAAAAGAATGTACAAGAAGCCTTGAAACCCAAGTGTGAAGGCAGGATATAATATACAATACACCCTTAATGAAAATTAATTCATAATAGATATACAATTCCAAAGTAAAATAGGTTGTAAAATTGACACATATGTTAGAAAAGCATCACATAAGGAAAGAAATGAAATGATTATATGAATGACTATTAGATGATAGCCACGCCTTTTGAGACAAGAAACAAATTGTTAAGAAGAGATGTTAGGATCTTGCATGAAACTAAGTATCTCATGCCAAAAAGAATGTACCATCATGAAATAATAGAAAATACATAGAGATGAAAGGAAGAGAAGGATGCAACATTATATCTACTTAGTGGTGACCTCAAATGTATAATATATGCACTTCCAAGTAAGGAAGATATTTTAAGGAGAGAAACACCCTAAACAACAAGTCCATGCATGGGAGGACATCATAGTACAAAAAATATGAACAAAAAAGAGATAAAGGATCCTTGAAAGAAGGAGAAAGAAAGAAAACCCAATATATGTCCTAAGTGATAGATCTTGTATAATAAATATGCACTTTCAAGAAAGCATGAGGTTGCAACTTGGGATGTAAATATCCTTGTGTTAAACAACAAATCCATGCAATACAGAACACTATACTATAAAATATGTGAGTCCAAGATGGATATTGGAGGCATGGTGAAGGAAGAGAAAAATAGGAAGGAAACATTATGTTCTCAAAGTGGTTTCTATTTATAATAGACATTTGTTTTCTAGCAAGCATAAGGTTGCAACTTGGGATCTCTATCTCCTGAAAAAAAGAATATCCTTATGTAAAACAACAAATACATGCAATAAAAAACACCATCTTATAAAAGAAACAATTCAACAAATGAAGAAAATGGATCCTTTGAGATAAGGATGAGAGTGAAATATAGCCCTTGCCCCCCAAGTGAGGAGACAAGGAAAAAGAACTATTATGGTGCTCCCTAATTATGACAATGATCCCACAAAGGATAGGCCCATCATGTCATATAGTGAAGAGCAACATAACCAGAATGTAGATATATTAGGTAGAATGATCATGAAAAAGGTGTCATTCATAGTTGCAAGTCATTTGAATCATACCACAATCAATGAATTCTTGAATTTTATACTTCAAGTCATAACATTCACTAGTCTTATGGCCATGGATTTGATGAAACATACAAATGGAAGAATCGTGTGGTTTGTGTTTGCAATTTTTGTGCTTGTTTTTCAAAGGAAGAGTAATTAAGTTGGCCATAAGAATCTAAACAAAAATAGACTATTGTTGTAAGGAGAAATGAGGAGGAAAATGTATAGATTGATTAGGCAAATGAGAAGGTGGGACACCTAAGGTTTCTTTTGAAAAAAATTGCTCATTAGGAAGGTTTGATGTCTCAATAAGATAACATGCTCCTTTATATGGGAGTGGATTTAAATCTAAAGAGGACCAATCAATATCCACACAACAATTAGATAGAGTTGTTTGATTCTCAAAGTCTAAGGTCTTTTCCTTGCTATGGAATGTTGGTGTGAAATCTAAGGTTCCCAAACCATCATCTTGAAGAGTTGATGGGCCACCTATTTGTATTGGAGAAAGGCTTGAAGAAGGAAATGGATATTGAATAGAGTCAATTTTATTAGGATCTTTTGGAATTGTGAAAATAAGGTCATCAATTATAACATTCCCTGATTTGGTTTGAGAGGTATCTTAAATAGTATTGACTTGATTAATCTCAAAACATTCCTTAGGAAGAGCCTCACAGATGTTATCCTCTACTTATAAGATATGTTTAGGAGAAGGATAAACATATATCATCAAATCCTCATATATAAAATGAATGTCAATGAAACTCATAGTCATGTCATCATCCCCTTGTGCCAAATGATCCTTATAAGGAAGAAAAATGGTAGAAGAAAAATCATAATTGTTATTGAAAGCCCCTTTGGTAAGAGGGAGATCTTTACAAGGAATGTTGATAATCACAATGTCCTTAGGGTTGAGATCAATTTCCGGAGGGTGGGAATCAATGATAGGAAGAACTAATTCATCCTCAAGATTTTGAAGAAAACTTGAAATTGAAGAAACAAATTTAAATAAAAATTCCATTGAAAATGAAATGCATTAACTATGAATGAAATATTTTTGTGTTTTATATTATTTTAGAAAAAATGCAATGTAATCTAAAAATGAATTGAAACAATTCTTTTTTCACAATTCAATTGATATAAAGGGAATCTAGACACCAAAGGAAAGATAGAGGCTAGAGATCTAGATGAATACTTTGTAACAGAGATGTAATTCCAAACACAATGCATACAAAGTAGATCTAGATATGTGAAAAAGATCATATGTGAAAAAGATCAAACTATCAAATCAAGAAGGTATGAAGCATGAAAGAAGCAGCTTCACCAAAATGTAACATAAAAAATGGTGAACCTAAATGACATAAGTCACTCACAAAAATATATATTTTTGTATTATTATTATGGAGGAAGAGTCCAAGACTAGCCAAAGGAAATCCAATTAACACGAGGTAAGGTGCCAATTTGTGATCTTCACAATGTAGTGTCTAGCTTGCTCTTCCTATTTGTGAAAGAGGGTTTTGTAAATGATATGAAATGAAATTCTAAATAGAGAGTATGCTCACCTTGGGGGATAAGGTTCAGATCTTAAAAATGTATGTTAGATGGAATCAAGAATAGAAACTGAACTGGATCTAGAACCTAGGAGCCAGAAATTGTAATCTATGAAAATTTGGAAGTCATTGGAACAGATTGACTTCTTGGGTATAGGTTGACTTGGGGTATAGTTCAACCTCAACCTATACTTTAGAGGCCAAAAACTAAAAATTTCTTATGTGCATTGAAAATTGTAACTCCAGGTCTGCCAGATCTGATCCTGAAAGTCTAAAAATTTGTAAATCTATTCCCACATAAGAAGAGGGAAATTTGTTGGTGGGGAGGGGCTTGCCTCAGTCAAGCCCCAGTTTGGGAATTAAACTTGAATTGAAATAAATGATATTTTAGTATGTAGTAAAGATTAATCAATAATGAAGTATAGCATACCATGTAAATGCAATTGTGCTTAGTATGTGATCAAGTATGTTGATGCACTAGCCTTGACTCAACACGAAAACCAAAAGGAAATCATGTAAGACAAAACCTTATGTAGTATATGCTTGTAATTCACCTCAATGTAGGATTGAAGAAGAAGAGGAAGAAGACTTGAATTTATAAATGTGGATCTCATCCTTTTAGGGCCAACTCCTTTGTCTCCAATGAAGAGAGAAGCTAGATCTATGGAAGGAAATGCATGCTTGGTTGAATGATGGATGGATGTATTTAATGCTTTCTTGCTTGAAATCACCAAAAAGTTATTGAATGCACCTTGTGCTTGATTTCTTTAAGTGTATGAATGAATTTTTCTAGATCATAATGAATGCCTAGATGTCAAAATGAGAAAAAGAGGCCTCCTTTTATAGTGATTTGGGGCTCAGATTCACAAAGACCGACAAAGGAGAGCGGGAAAAGGAAATACATTGCATCAGGCCCAAGAGCCAATCAAAATTCACAACCTTGGGTATAGGTTGAGGTTGACCTATACCTCAAGGTGCAAAAAAAATCAAGGAAAAAACATCTGGACCCCAAGAGGTATTGAGGGTGTCGGGGGAAATATGGAGAAATGGACAGATAAGAAGGAAAACACAAAATTAATGTCATCCTAGAGTTCTAAGCAAGAATGGAGGAAGAAAGAGGACCTTGATTGGAATTATGTATATAATTAAATGTAACATGAGATCCTAATGTAAGAAACACACTAAGGAGGGCTAAAACAGTCCCAAAAAGTGTATAAAATTAAGTGCTTACTTTTTAGGACGGTACAGGGTCAAAAAATCATGATCCACATCCAAAACACCTTTTAGACATGACTCAAACTGAATTGTATAAAACATTTGGAGGATAAGGTGTTAAAAATTATTAGCATTAGTCAAAGATCTTTTGAAAAATACAAACCCTAGTATGTAAAAATTAGCAAGGAAAGAATCTCTCGTTGTTGCAAAACTCATGTTCAGTTCCATTAACATTATGATGTATTTTGATATATACGTTCTACCATGCATACTAACAAAATGTTGCAGGAATGTGGTATAAATATGCTACCTCAAACTAAAAAGGAGTTCATATAATGTTTATTTTTTAAACCACCTAATGAGAAATTATTTCTTTTGAATGCATGTGTTTCTGGTGTATGTGATGTATGTGGAAACCTTGCATTGTTAGGTGAATGTATGCATGAGAACCTTTAAATTGTTTTCAGGCATAAATTAGTTTATGTAAAAATATTTTAAAATGTTGAGTATCCATTAAAGGATGGAAAGGTTGGAAGATGGTGTAGTGTAATCACTGAAAAAGTTAGTGTGCATGGATTTACCATTGAATTTAAGAGTAAGATCATACCCAAATATGTAAAACACTCCCAAAATGCTCAATGGTTTGATGGGAAATTCTCATATGCGATATTATATTTCTAATTAGTACTATAATTTATATCATTGACTTTGTAGAGAACTACAAACTTGCACCACAAGAACATATCCAATCACAATATTATAATTCAGTGCAAGTAGCAATTTTCATTCATATTGTCTATAGGAATGCACCTGATAGTATAGAAGAGGATCAAAAAAATTTGATGGAGTACCAATTTTATTTGATTAATAATAAATTACACTCACCAGAGTTTGTTTAGTACTGATTTAAGACATTTTTATGACAATTTAAGGGAAAGAGAAATTTAGATGACACAACATCTAATATGGCCAAATAATTGCACATGACAATTCAAGAGTCCTAGAATGTTTTATTGGTTGAGAATGACACATAAACAAACTAACATCCAACATATGTGGAGATATTTTGAGGTTGGACATGGGAAAGAAGAACATGATGTTGTTGGTGTATGTGTTAAGAGAGCCCTTTGCAGAGAGCAACTAAAATTTTAGGATAAAGTCAAATTTAAAGATGCAAGTGCAATTATGGAATGATGTAATTTAAGATTGTCTATAAGATCAAGTCATAACTATGCAATTAGACACTACTTTTGGATAGTTGAAGAGAATAAGATCCTTTCAAGACATGATTGTGATACAATCAGTGGGTCGACTAAATAATTTTTTTTTATGAGTTTTGATTCGAACACTTTGACTATATGGACTATGGAGCTTGCATGTATTTTTTTAATTTTGTGTTGTGGGAGATTGGGAAGCATGCTAAAATATGGAATGGGTTGAAGAATGGAAACAAAAATCCTTAGCACCTAGTGAGACACAAGATCAAGATGATACAACAATTGAAGAGCTAGATCATGCATTTACATCATAAGACTATGATCGTGTTTGAGACGTCATACAACCTGGTAATTTAATTCAATTTATTATTTATTTAACTTACATTATTTATGTATTTCATATAATATGATTGTATTTGAATTAAATATAACACTTTATGTACACTTAATTATGGTTTGCAGGACATGTGTGTGTTGTTGTTGCACCTGAGGACAATGAAGAGGAAATTGAGTATTGGCCCTCAATGTGTAGAACCCAAGAAAAATTTAATCTATCGGTGAGTATATGATGATGGTTTTGATTATCCAATTGGGTCTAATGTGGTAGTTGGTATGTGGATACACAAATACATAACAAGAAGGAATGATTTGCCAACTTTTGAAGACTACCAAACAAAAAAGAAGATTATACACTAATCACATTTGGTGGTGGCAACAAATATTAAATAAGAAAGATATCAAGGGAGACCTTCTAATAAAAATTATGGACACTCTCAATGGAAGAGCATGAGACAATCATATATGTATTGCAGAAGAGAGAGGATGTAGATGGTACATTAGACTAAATAAAATACATGTAATTTTTTGGTCCTATTTATTTGATTTTGATAACAATGAAATTAAGTGTCTTCATCCCCTTAACATATATTATTTATATATATTATATATAGCTAATTATTTTTTTATTCAAGTGTTGTACAACTTGATGGAATGGATGACAACTACAACTTGTGTATTTTCCAACTTTTGACAAATCAAATTTCTAGTACTTGATGAGTATAATTGTCTAGGTTAACTTTATTTCAATACATATTTTCTAGCATTAATTGATGCTAAGGTAACTTATTTGAACATTAATTTTTATGTTATAGGTCCCCTAATAGAACATACACATTATATGCAATAGAGTACACTTGTACTGGTCTAATTTTGTTCTGTAAACAATGTATTGGTGAACAATTTCATTGTCCTATGTTGAATAATGTAATCATCCTATGTTGTTAACTTCAATTGTTCTACAAGTTGATATTTCTTCATGATAATTAATTGACCTATTCTAAAATTGGCCATGGTTAATTGACCTATTCTAATTGGTGAAGATAGTTAATTTAAATTAAATATTCTAATTTTTCATGTGCAATAGTTGAAATCAATAGTTCATTAATTGATATTTAATTATTTTTATAGTTAAGCAAAGTTGAGATTAGTGTTATATTTAACATCACATTATTTATGTTCGGTTTCAGTGTGAATTCTAATATAGTTTTTAGTCATATTCACTACAAATAACATAACATTAACACCATTGTTCCAATTTATTATTAAAATGATGGTAATCACAATAAGATTGCATCAGTGATATAATAATTCACTCAATATTAGATAATTATCATTAAATAAGATATGTTATAAGTTATTTTCATGTCATTTCTAATACTAGATAATGTTAGTTTTTTAATCAATTGATAATATAAATGAATGAATAACTACCATACATTAATCTTAACATCAAATATTACTATAAATGACCAAATTATTATGAGATAATGTTAATTTAGAAATTACAATTGATATTTAGTGCTAAAAATAAGTTGATGTTTACTTATATATTTATAGAGGAAATCAAATCTAGTCCACATAACATATCAGTGAAGCACTATAAAAAGTCCATGAAATAGGATAGCAAGTCCATGAATAACATTTAACATAACAAGTCCATGATATAAGTCCATCATAACAAGTCATAATAATAACATAACAAGTCCATGATATAAGTCCATCATAACAAGTCATGATAATAACATAACAAGTCCTGATAACTTGATAACAAGTCCATGATAATAACATAACAAGTCCTAATAATATGATAACAAGTTCCATCGTAACAAGTCCATGATAATAACATAACAAGTCCTGATAGAACATTAAAAATTCCATGTAACAACATAACAATTCATGATAACATGATAAGTCCATGAATGAATATAACAAGTCCTAATAACATGTAAATGAAAAAAGTAAGAAGTCCATGAAATAATACAAGAAACTCAAATAGCTAGCATGTAATATAAGGGTGTGTGCACCAAGTTGAGGACCAAAAAAGTGGACACATCTTTAAAAAAAATTCAAATTTCATATAACCCGATCGGGTTATTAGACATATAATATTTTCTAATAACCCGGTTGGGTTCTAAGATGTTCCTAATAACCCGATTGGGTTATTAGAAACATATTAGTTTTTGGACAGCCCGCGGCTTAGGCCATTTCTAATGCCTAAACCGCAGAGCCTAAGAGACTAGAAATGCCACAGAACCCGATCGAGATTTGAAGAGAATAATAAATCTTCAACAATATGCACATTCCAAGCAATGGTGCACTGTAAGAAAGGTATGTATTATTGTTTTTGTTGTTTTTTTGCATTTTTTATCAAATTAGGTTATGATATTGATTTTTTGTTTTCTTTTAAATTAAATTCATAACAGATTCATCAAACAACCCCAGAAGAGGAAAAAGAAATGAAAGACCACCCCCTGTAAACCCTCCTCCAAATTCTCCTTGTCCACCACCATCGCCACCCGTAAATCCTCCTCAAAATTCTCCTCGTCCACCACCATCGCCACCCGTAAATCCTCCTCAAAATTCTCCTCATCCAAAGCCACCGCCACCCGTAAACCATCCACATGTGCCATTAGATCATGTAAATGCAACACAAGAGGACCTTGTGCAACGCCTTTAACAAAAATAGTGCACAAATTAATATATTAGTCAATAGGTTGAAGGCTTCCGGTCTTCAGCATCATTCTACCCTCGCGACTACATTAGAAAAAAATGTCCAATAGTGCAAATGAGGTGTCTCAAGAGGTGAAAAAATGGGGTTCATGGAGGGATAGGTGTCGTACATATTATGCTGATGGTTTATCATATGAGGATGTGAAAAGAAAAGGCATATAAAAATGTGACATATATGCCCTTTTTACCGATCCTAATACTAGCAATTCCCTAGAAGTTAATACAAAATGGTTTCCTATACATTGGTGTGTTCATAGGGGGATGAAATCATCTTTTTGGGGTAGGTGGTACATGGTATTTGACCAACCACCTTGTTATAATAATGAGGTGCCTTTATATTTTTTGAAGAAGCTATACTGTGAGTTTATCATTGGCGAGAAGCTGAATTACTTTGACTTTCATGAGTTCCAGGGTAGAGGGAGAGGCTCTGCGCAAGATAGACCTGGGGCACATAGGATTACCCGAACATAAGAGAGGAGGCATACTGTGAGAAAACCCCTCATTCATGTTGTGGTCCCAATAGTGGTGAAGGAGTCTATGGATATACAAACTCTTCATGCAGCTGCATCATTGACTGCTGTCATTATCTAGCATGGCACTCAGTTAGTTGGAGAGGATGGATCAATCCCTATGCCACCTCCATCTTCATCAGATGCTCCATTAGGATCATCCCATCCCACACCAGCTTCATCACCATTAGATGCACCATTAGGATCATATCATCCCGTGCGAGCTCCATTATCATCAGATACATTTGCAGGGTTAGCCCAGCCCATTGAGCATATCTGCATTAGTTGTAATGGTATATGTGATGGGGTAGATAGCCAGGTGAGTGCTAATGGTTCAACATCCCATTCATGTGTACATTGTGACAGAAGATGTCAGGCATCCACTAATGAGGATGTGTCCCTCATAGATGATCTATTGTCAATGGTGTATTGTACTGAACCAACACAAGTTTGTTTAAATTTGTGTTTTGACATGTTATTTTAATTAATTACCTAAATCTGCTAAAATTAAATAAAATTTTATGTATAGAAGAATCTAAATTGATACATGAATAATATGCATTGTAGGGTGCAGCTGGTGGTACAAGCACACCAAGGAGTGCTCATTATTGTACATGTAGACGGGTAGCTCAAACACCTAAGGTAATGTTTTATAAATATTCCTAAAATAGAATAGTACGTTGTTTTGAAAATATCATATCTTAATAATTTGTATGGTGGTAACTTAGTGTATGTTTGTTTGCTATTTATTTATGGTCAAAGAATTTTTTCTAATGTAATTCAACTCAAGGAATTCACTTCCTTGTCTAGCCATCATGACTCAAATTGATTTGAACTCCCTCCCTCCATCCTTGGACTCAATTCAACCAATGTTGAACTCACACATAGACTCATACCCCAACCAATCACTTATTGGCTTCAGAATCAACCTTGAACATCATTTGGAACATCCAACCATCATTCTTTTACTCTTATTTATTGTTCAAAATCATGAATACAATCTCTGATTGTTCACTGATTGTGATTATCCTTAATCCTTCAATACACCTCCATGGCCTTCTGAAGACTCCCAACATATAACTTATAAGACACCCCAAGAACCCCTCAACTTATAACAAGGTCCTTATCCTATCACTAAAAGTACAATCACTTGCTAGTTCAGTAAACTTTACTCTCTGGCATTTCACTGTCATACTAAGACAATCCCCATATACTAGTCTATATCTTCACCATAGACAAGAACCCATATAAACCCTAGGTTCATAAGAACCCAAAATATTTTCATCACTTCCCATACCACCTACTCTAATGAAAGTGTCAAGGGTATGATGACCCAATCACTGAATCCCTTAATTCTCTATAAAGAGTGGCAAACCCTGACCATAGTGTACCAATCCCATGACTATAGTGTACCAAGTGGCTTATAAGTTCCCAAACTTGGAACTAGGTCTCACAATTGGATCTCAATGATAGACTAATTCTAAAGCCTTGAAATACAAGATGTCTTGGGTCCCTTTGGGCTAAGAGTGCACTGAGAACATCAAGGGTCTACAATCTTCATGAGACTTCATGTGCTAGGAGGTGCTCTTGCACTACACTCTCAACCTAAAAGCACTCTAAATCCCTCCATGCTAAGAGTAAACACACTAAAACATACTCACTGCCAGGCTACAACAGTCTCATTACCTACTGCAAAAGTGGTCCTAACCTTTGACTACCACAAATATAATCCAGACCATCCTTCTCTAACTGTGCCTACAAATTTGTTAAAGAATAGTCTTGTGTGTGAAAGAAGAGTTCAAAATTTTATATTGTAATAATGGTTCGTAAAATTTGATTATAAACTTGTGATAATAGAGTTGTGGAGCATAATCATTTGTGAAATTCAAGTGAATCATAATCTTCATTGTAAACTATTGCTTATATATTTATTTGGTGTTTTATAGGGCTTGTCAGGGGCTCAGATTTCTAAGATTGAGGATGTCACCTTTTCTGCCGTTGACTTTGGCTTAGAGAGCTATGTGGTATCATTTTTCGCACACCTCTTGTTTATATTTTTAATTGAACCCATGCACGTCATATTATTTCTCTTATGTTAATTTTGTATTTGTTAGCCTACCCCACCAAGATCGAGGTCATTAGGAAAGAGGAAGAAATGATTGCGGACATTGAAACAAAAAAGGTAATTAAGTCCAATTTAAGTATATTTGTTGAAATGTATTATGAACATTTCAATATAGTCTATATTGATGAATGCACTTGACTTGTTTATTGTATACATGTAGAATCAATTGGGTTTCACTAAACTGATGAATGCCCCAGACATTGCTATGTTCAGGAGAGGGAGGAGGTAATACGTTTTCATATTTACTTTCAATTTCATTCTTGTTTGTTCAAAATATTTTAGAAATCATGTTCCTCTATTAGTATGTCATTTTCTACGACTTTTCATACAGAAATTGGTCATAGCTGCCTCATATGAGGTGAACCCTTCTCCACTTCCTAGGGATCCCTTGCCTAGCACAAGAGATCTAGTTGTGGTATGCATTTTCTTTTTAGTTCATGCATTTTTTATTTTTTAGTATTTCTTATTTATAACATGTATTTTGTATGATTTTTTTCTGTTCTAGGACCCTTCACCACTGCCCGTCATTCCTCTACCTGGCCATTTTTCTAGGAGTCCCTCTCGCCCACTATGGAGCCCATTTCGTTTATCAGTCAGCCCAAGCATAAGAGATCCAGCTGAGACTTCAGTATGCAAATTATAGCCCAATATTTATGTATTTTGATATTACTTTGAGATAATATATATGGTTTAACATTTGAATTGTTCTTGTGTAGAGACTTAGTGAACCAAGTGTTGCTGCGAAAAAGCTCAAATTTGATGATCCACCACAGTCATAGATATATCAAGACACACACACACACACACACATGTGACATTTGTACATTGTATATATCGACCTCGACATAGTTGATGTTATTTTTTGTAACTCTATTATGGATTTGGCATGTACGCCATGTATTGATATGTATGTTATTATTGTTCATTTTTTTATATATGAAACTTCAAATTTGATCCTTGAATTTGTTGGTTGGATGTTTATGTATTAAGTGTATTCTTGGTTCACATGACTTGCGTATATGCATGTGTGTTTTGATAAATTAATGTACTTGTGTGTGTACTTCATGTATGTTCATGTATATGACTCATAACCTAAATTTATGTGTACGACCTACGTGAATGACTTAAGTGAATTCATGTCTATGCTTCATAATGTATGTACTACATGTTTGCTCCAGGACATAAGCAATTTTATGATTTAAGTGAATTAATGATTGATGTGCTACATTGTATTTAGATGTATCTTTCATGCTCTATATGTATACACTCCATTACTTAAGTAAATTTATGTTTGTATGTGTATCTTGTTAGAGTAGTCATATTATAGCTAATAATTAAATCATTTAATTATTAGTCTATTATACTCTATGCTTAAGTTATACTTAGGCAGCTTATCTTTCTTTAGGGTTTTCCCCTTTAGGGTTTCGGTATCCTTTTATAAGGACTCACCGCTTTGTATTTCATTAAGGAGATTGTATTTTATTCATTATTGTTGTTAATAGAAGATTTTTTCTTTCAACATGGATTTGATGTCTCTGGCCTTTTGGCCGCCATAGCTCTATGTTCTTCTCTCTTCTGTCTTTGCTTCTAGTTTGTGACAGTCTTGCATGCAGGTGTTCTTGGGAGAATAGGACATTTCCTATTTCTAACATGGTATCAGAGCTCTCCTTCTGCTTGTTGTTTTAGTTGTTTTGAAGTAAGCTCTTCGCAGTACAGGGGTTTGAAACTTTCAATCTGTCTCTGGTATTTTTTATTGGCTCTGGGGGGTCTTTGTTTTTTGGGGCACTTTGGACCAAAACCGATCTCACGGTTGCACCCAAAAGTCCCAAAAACCCCAGAATCCATATAAAGCACGTACGGTTTGGACACCGAAGCATCTGGGAGAAATTTCTTGGCCTTTCAGGGCCGTACGGGCACGTTTTTCGATGTAAAAATTGAAATTTTTTTTTTAAAAATGCATTTTTTATTAAAAACTGTGCGTGCCGCCTGTGCGCCACCCACGTGCCACCCGTGCGCTGCCTGCGCGCCACCCGCCGCCCGCGCGCGACTCAACCGCCACCGCCGAAGCTTCGCCGGGCCGCCCCCTCTGCGCCGCTCAGCCTAGTTCCGCCGCCCCCGCGCCGCCTGGGGTAGGTTAAGCACCCGCGGGCCCCTTTTCTTAGGCGGACGATCTTATGGGTGTCTGGGAGCTCGGCCCCAGCCCTCTGCGCGCGCCATGCGCCCAAGGGGCCTAATTTTTTTAGCCCCAGGGGCTTATTTCTGGCCTTTTGGAGCTTTTTTGGGCCCTTATCGCCTTTTTCACTCTATCTGGAGCATACGAAGGCTTTTTTTGGACTTCGTTATATCGTCGGAAATCTCTTTCCGACTATGGTGATTAGGTTTTTTGGTTCTGCTATTTTGACAGTGTTTTTTGCTATTGAAGTCTGATGTTTGTTTCTGCCTTCCAGGAGCCATATCTGGCTCATCCGGACTCCTTTTTTGGCAAACCAGATATCGTCAGAAAGCTGGTTCAGTGAACTATTCAGTTATAGGGGTCTTTTTTCCAGATTCTGCTCTAGGTTTTCTCTCCTCTGAGTTTGACAGTTTTTGCACTCTGGCGGATTGCTTAGGTTCTACAGGTCCTGGGATCTCTTCTTCTGATCTTCTAGCTCACTCCTCTTTCTGACCTCTGAGCTTGTATGCTTCTCCACTATTGCATCTTTACTCTATAAATGCACTGAGATAAAGTGCCTACTTCTGCATTTCTGGGATCTTGTACACCTTGTATGGTTTTTATACTCGCACTCTGTTATAAAGTGCCATGGGGGGTTATGATGATTATGCCATTTTAGGCGCATCCACCTTTGTCAAGTGAGCATACCTTCCATGACATTATCCCATGCTATGTGTCAGTGAACCCGCCCTTTATCCTATGCTTGTACTTCTGTTGCACTGTAGGTGTTCCTGGTTCTTCTTTCTGCAGATGTTTCTGGCATTGCATTTCAATGTTCCTGTCACCTCTCCCTGTTCAGCATTATGGGGGGGTTCACCTATTGGTTCTATTGCTTCCTGGTTTGATTGATCAGCTCTTCAGACATTGTCTTCTCTACCTGGTCATGCGCTTCAGTGGGGGTTCCAGCAGTTTCTTCTAACAGAGTTTACAACTTCATGCTTCAGAGATGCTTCTTGCTCTTTCTTGTTCCTTTCTCTGGGACATCTTTTCCCTAGATTGGAGGCTCAGTTTCCTTCATCTAGTTTATTTCTTGTACTTGGGTACCTGATCATGCCTAGTTGTTGGGACCCATAGTTCCTTTCATGCATCTTGTTTTCATGCATCTTTTAGTCTTTAGTTGTTTGCTTCTCCCTAAGTTACACTTAAGGGGGGTTTTAGAGTAGTCATATTATAGCTAATAATTAAATTATTAGTCTATTATACTCTATGCTTAAGTTATAGCTAATAATTAAATTATTAGTCTATTATACTCTATGCTTAAGTTAAACTTAGGCAGCTTATCTTTCTTTAGGGTTTTCCCCTTTAGGGTTTCGGTATCCTTTTATAAGGACTCACCGCTTTGTATTTCATTAAGGAGATTGTATTGTATTCATTATTGTTGTTAATAGAAGATTTTTTCTTTCAACATGGATTTGATGTCTCTGGCCTTTTGGCCGCCATAGCTCTCTGTTCTTCTCTCTTTTGTCTTTGCTTCTAGTTTGTGACAGTCTTGCATGCAGGTGTTCTTGGGAGAATAGGACATTTCCTATTTCTAACATATCTTTCATGCTCTATATAATGTTCGTTGGGTACACCTGGGAAATTATAGGGGTGTTTGGTGCAGGGCACCCAGGAAACACCGGGCATGGATAAGAGTATTCATTGGTTCATCTTCACATATTTGTAATCATGGTTAGATCCTAGAGATCAACCATTCATTTTGAGTAGATTGGTCTCATTATAAAGTCAATCCATCTAAGGTGTCTTTATGAACCTAAGGTTGATTAGACTCATGAGCTATGATAGGATAAGTAGGTTTGATGTTTTTGGTCTAATAAATCTCCTACTATAGGATCTAAGGGTCTTCTAAGTCCTTTCAATAGGTCTAGAGGTTCTAATAGCAACATTTTGCAACATTGTCAAAAGTTTAACAAAAAGTTGTAGTGTTACTCAGTTGAAAGTTGCTCAATGGTGCATCTTTCAAACCGTTTGTTGTGGGACCAAACCGTTAGCTCCATCAGCTCCAGTTGGCTGGGTAAACGCTAGGGGAGACCCTTTTTTGCTTGTGAACCATTAAGAACATTCTGACACAAGTCAGACTGGAGTATTCCCAAGGTGCACTGAGCCAAATTGGGCAGCGATTTATGAAGAGCCATATCTCAGACCTCATGAAAAATATCAAATATTTGTGAAGTGAAAAGGACCGTCTTGTAAAGGCCTACAAGAAAGTGGCTCAGTTTCAGGAGATTCCACTCAGATTCCATTTGCCGACCTGATCTCGGTTGGTGCAAAAAGTTGCAGTGTTGCTTAATTGAAAGTTTCTTAATGGTGCATATTTCAAACCATTCATCGTGGGACCAAACCGTGTACTCCATTAGCTCTAGTTTGCCAGGTAAACGCTAGGGGAGACCCTTTTTATCTTGAAAACCATCAAGAACATTCCAGCGCAAGTCGTACTAAAGTGTTCCCAAGGTGCACTAAGCCAAATTGGGCAGCAATTTTTGGAGAGCCATATCTCAGACCTCGTGAGAGATATCAAAGATCTATGAAGTGAAAAAGGACCGTCTTTGAAAGGCCTACAAGCACGTGGTTCAGTTTTAGGAGATTCCACTCGGATTCCATTTGCCGACCCGATCTCGGTTGGTGCAAAAAGTTGTAGTGTTGCTCAGTTGAAAGTTGCTCAACGGCGCATCTTTCAAACTGTTCATCATGGGACCAAACCACGTGCTTCATCAGCTCCAGTTGCCTGGGTAAATGCTAGGGGAGACCCTTTTTTTCTTTCAAACCATCAAGAACGTTCTAACGCAAGTTGTACCAAAGTGTTCCCAAGGTGCACTAAGCCAAATTTGGCAGCGATTTTTGGAGAGCCATATCTCAGACCTTGTGAGAGATATCAAAGATCTGTGAAGTACACAAGGACCATTTTTGGAAGGCCTACAAGAAAGTGGCTCAATTTTGAGAGATTCCACTTGGATTCCATTTACCGACCCGATCTTGGTTGGTGCAAAAAGTTGCAGTGTTGCTCAGTTGAATGTTGCTCAATGGTGCATCTTTCAAACCGTTCGTCGTGGGACCAAACTGCCAGCTCCATCAGCTCTAGTTGGCCGGGTAAATGCTAGGGGATACCCTTTTTTGCTTGAAAACCATCAAGAACATTCTGACGCAATTCAGACCAAAGTGTTCCCAAGGTGCACTAAGCCAAATTGGGCAGCAATAGAAGTAAAACAATTCAAACGTCCACAAAGCATAACATAGAACACCACAATTTCGATTGTAATAGATGTAAAATAATTGAAACATACAATACATGGAAAATATATAATATGAAAATGAACACACAAACATAAATACAATGCATGAAAAAGATATAATATGAAAATGAACATACATACATAAATACTACACATGAACCATTATTATAATTTAGAGAAACACGAGATATCCACTGCATGAGCCATCGTTATAATTGTAATGAATCTTAATTCACTCACATCCTCTTAGTTAAATGGTACACAATAAAATATATAAAATGTGGACCCTCGGTATATACAAATCAACCCATGACCACTTTTATATACAATTTGATCTTCTTTCAATATACAAAATGTGGTCTCCAAATATGCATGTGGACCACTTCATAGTCATTTATATTTGCAAAAAAGCGAAGTTAGATTGTTTCACAAAATTTATATACAAAATTGTCAAAATAATTCTACCATTTGTAGAATGATTCTTCATGATGGCCCATAACTAATTGAGCGAACCTTCTAGATCAGCTCTAACCCTTATTGTGTCATGTATTGCCTCATGTTCAGATTCACGAAGTTTCCATAAATTCTTATTACGAGGTCTACCGATATACTTTATCAATTCAATATTTGTTGCAACAAGAAGTTTTGAGTAATGCAAAATTTGTCTATGTGTCTCATAGTCCTCAAACAACCAATTCTTGGATTTTTTGATAGGGAACCTGCATTTCATAGAAGCATAAATGAATACAAAATTCAAGATACAAAGTGTAATAGAATGATGGTAAGAGGTCTCAAAGTTGTCAAACAATAACACATTATATTGTGATATCATACCTTCTAAGCCATGTCCCTGTCACAACAACGGATCCTATTGGGTACTCAATACCCTCTCCATCAATGACTGTATTTGTCAATTTATTTTTTCCCTCAATACAACGACATAAAAAGTAATCCGTACCTTCCTAATTGTTCTCATCTGCAACAACTTCATATACATGAACTGCAATTTATAGAGGGATAAGTTAACACCCTAAACACTTAAGAAATTGAGAAATTGAGAAATTACTTGGTTCAAAATGAGGGACAAGTCTCTAAATGAAGAATAAATTGAGAAATTACCTGGTTCAACTAGGTCAGATATGTGATCAAAATCCGTTGATGCTTCAAAATGGCTCAATTGTAGTGCTCTAGGAAGTTGATAGGTATCAAATGGTTGCAAAGGTGTATAAGACCATTCGTCAACCCACTCTTTTGATTCACATTCCTCCCACGCAAAATTCATACAAGACAAGCAAAAACATGCCATTAATCTAGTATCAATACCCAGTGATGCTACATTTGAAATTATAAATGAGTGCATGTCACTTGATCCTACAAGTGTACAACAATCTAGATAGTTTCCAATGTTAGACTCATTAATCAACCAAAAAAATATATTAACCATAGAATTACCTTCATTACCTGTTCCCATCGTAGAGTTACACCATCGCACAATTGTTTGTGCATTTATTAACTCTGCACCACCTTCATACTTTAATTCCTCTCTAGCAAGAGCTCTTTTTACACATGCACCCGCACCATCATGCTCACCTTTTCCATGTCGCGCCTCCGTGAAATTCCAAAAATGTTGAACACCACTTGTCACGTGCATCCTACTCAACCAATAGAACATCCTTGCATTCTTGAATTGTGACGTGCAATTATCTGACCATATTATGTGTTGGTTGTACTCAATACCTCTTTTCCTTAAATTCTCATAGAAAACTTTGAAGCAACCTTGCACAAACTTTGATGAATGTGTGCGATCATCACTGATGTAGAAGTGATACTCTCTTAAAACATTTCTACCTGCGTCTGTGCTATCATGTGCATGCAAGAATACTATACATACAAAGATCATCACTTATATAGAATGGTGTGTACGAGGAATTCTTCAATCTATTGGGAGCAAGCTCAAACATGAAAACATTAGTGGGTTAGCACATCAATTCAAAATCACATGAAAAAGCAAGCAAGCAACAAAGAACTCAACATAACATCAGATTGAGCT
>MU223832.1:20617-37382 GCA_018584345.1 Thuja plicata | reverse complement strand
ATAAGAACTTTGTGCTCTTTCTATTATTATCTTGAAATGAAGATAGGAAGTAAGGACTCTTATTGGAAAAGTTTAATTGAGTTTTGATGGTGCAATTGAGTTGAGCATAGATAATGTTAAGGAGTAAGCAACTATGAAAGAATAAATATGTTTAGTGGATGTGATAAGTTATGTATGCTTGTTTCACTTCTAGGGTAAATTACGTGATAGTCGGTAAGGGAAAATTAATTCCACTAGTTCATTAATATAGTTGGTTTTGATGTGAAATGGAATCAATGTAAATTGAAGTTGTAATGGAAATAGAATTTGCTCGATTAAGCAATAAAATGAAATTTTTAATAATGGTAATTGAATTCATTAAGGGAACCTTAAGGAATGTACTTGTGAATGGTAACGATGTTATGTTAGAATGTTAAAAAAAAAAAAAAAAATTGTTAATTGTAATTTTAGGTCATAGACCTGATTCCTTATGGGTTCCCTGGTGGGGATATTACATCTGTAGTCATCACATATCTCCTTTTAATGCTCAAGTTCCTCATTCCTTTGTCTTCATCCTTCAAAGGAGTCAAAGTACATTTATGTCCATCTTTCAGGATAGTAATGAAGTTTCCTTTATAGTCATGAATAGCCTCTCTATCATACTACCAAGGTCTTCCAAGTAAAACATGACAATAACTCATATTCACAATGTCACATAATACTTCATCCCTATAAGGACCAATGTGAAAACTTACCATGCATTGTTCCTTAACCTCTACTGCATGATCTTCCTGTAACCAACTAATCCTATAAGGGCAAGGATGTTTCAACCTCTTCAAACTAATCTTCTAAACCATCTCCTCAGAAACTAAGTTATTAGTACTTCCTCCATCAACAATCACCTTACAACATTTACCACCAGACTTACACATAGTCCTGAATAAATTTATCCTTTGACAAGGATCATCTTGCTTCTTGGTCAACAATGTTCTTCTAAGAATAATATTCTCACCACCCTCAAGTTCAACCATGTTCTCAACAATAACAAGATCCTCCTGAGCCACAAGAATATGTTTACACTGAAAAGCTCTATGTCCATCCTGTCCACACTTAAAACAAGTGCCTTTGAACAAATTCTTGTCATCTCTCTTGCGATCATCACTCCCAGGTGAAACCAAATTAACTTATTCAACATGCTTATCTTTCTCCTTCACTTTTTTATCTTTTCCTCTAGAGTTACCTTGATTTCTCTTCTTCAACTTATCTTCAGCCTTCAAAGCATACTAATAAGCATATTCAACCATATGAATCTTCATCATACTCAACTCATCTTATATGTTATATCGCAGACCATTAACATATCTAGAAACCTTCTCTTTATTCAACTCTCTATGTCCAAATCTAATGGTCAACTTGTAAAACTCCTTAGTATAATCCTTCACACTGAGATCTTTCTGCTTCAGATTCTAAAACTTCTTAAACAATTCCAATTCATAATCCTCAGGTATGAACTTGAATTTCAATTTAGTAACCACCAGCTTCCATCTAGTAATCTTAAATTCTCCTTCATTTTCTCTATTCTTCTACAATTCCTTCCACCAAAGAGCAACATTTCCTTTAAACTTAGTCTCTGCCAATCTAACCCTGAAAGGATCACAAATGTCTTCAAGCTCAAAGTAGTCTTCTAGATCTCCTATCCAATCAATCAATTCTTCAAGATTATATGTACCTGATAAATTAGATACTTCCATCCTATGACCAGTATTAAGCCTAGCCATAGTTCCCATCAACCTATCAGATCCATCTTCATCGACATATCTAACAATATCTATAGATCCAAATTCATCAACAACTTCCTCATAAGCATCATCTATTCTAGGAACTCTATGTAATCTAGCAACAACATTTCTGATACCCTCTATGACTTCATTCCCTCAATTCATTAATTTCATTACAGATATCATCTTGTAGATCCTCTTTCATCTGATCAATCATCCTAGGGTTTAGTCTTCTAGGAGGCATCTTTAAAACCTTAAGTGAAACTAATTCAAGTTTTGACCACTTTGTACAATCCTTAAGTTGATGCGAGCCAGATCTTCACTCTGCCACCTCAAAAAAAACTTCTCAAAGGAATCACAAGCTCAAGAACATGAATTTGCAAACACCACCAGCATCAAACCTTTCTCTGATACCTCCTGATGCAGTGCATGGGTGAGAGAATCCCCAAAGGAGATGTCCAACCTATCTCTGATACCACCTAATACAATGCCAAGGTGAGAGAATCCCCAAAGGAGATGTCCAACCATGCAACAGGATTTAACACAATGAAAACATAAGAAAATTAACACTATAAGATGCAAGAAACACTTTATTGATCATAATTTAACTCATACATGTCGAGTTGTAAGGATTTCCTAGTTACAACCACCTACAAAGAAATAACAAGTCTAAGATCTATCCCAAAGATATCTGCAAGCTTCAGGTCTATAGTCCACCATCGTACCTTTTTCCCTCCACTAACTTACTCTCTAACACAAAACCAAGCCCTACATTTATACAAAATCACGGCCACAAGTCGGCTAAAAAAATAACATTTCCCAAAGCAGGAAATGTCTTACAAATATAGGTCCAACACTATACAAACATAACATAAGAAGAAGCGATCACATGGAACAATCCATGAAGGAACCATGATCCACATGCTAAGGTCACAAATTCTTCACATTCCCCATTGTTTATCACATTAAACAAAATGATTTGCAAAAAATTAGAACTTGTGAAGAGTATTTATCTTACTTAAGAATCCCACAATCTCGACCGCAACACAAATCTCTAGGTAAGTCCACGCTAGTCATGAACATGTTAACCACAACAAAAAAGAGAAAGAAAACTCAACATGTGATAAACCCCAAGAGATGAAACCATAGGAGAATGATCCAAGAACACTCTAGAACAAGAACCCATGAGTGCAACTCCTAACTCACATAGAAACTTGACCACACTCCAACCTGCCAATCCCATCAAAAGAACATGAAAACAAATACTGCCCTATCAAATAATCCTCCATATATTGAACAAGATAACACCAAATAATGAGTGATCACAAAAAAAATCTAAAGAACTATCAAGAACATGCCAGTAAGAGCACAACAACTAAAGATCAAAGTGGACCAACCACAACCAGAAACACAGAAACTACCAACTATAACCCAAACTCACAAAATGATGCAAGATTGCCAACAAACCAAGGATGCTCCTACATCAGCACAATTCTTTCTTTAACTTCTTAGTTTTCTTAAGAGCAGACAACTATTCACACTCAAGATCAGCTTCAACCAATTCTATGTTAGTGTCCATTTCACTAACATAGTCTTGACTAATAGTTTCAAAATCCATTATAAAACTTCACCTTCTTCACAAGCAAAACTAATTGACTCACTATCAAAAACATCAACAATTAAACTCTTTTTATTTTTAAAAGAAAACTTCCTTATATTATTAAACTTATTTTTGGCTTGCTTTTATTTATTGGCATCATCCTAATTAGAATCTCCAAAAGGACATTTTGAAGCAAAGTGTCATATTTTTCAATAGTTAAAGCATTTAAAGGGAAGTTTACCTTTATATTTACTTGAACCCTTTCTTATCCTCCTTGAAAGATGAGATTCTAGAACTTCAAGATCTTCAGAGTCTAATAATGGCGCTTTAGACTTCTTCTCAACCTTGAATGCTCCTTCTTTACTTGTAGATTCTTCTTTACCAAATTTTATCATTTCATATGTAACAAGTGCACCATGAATATCATCCATAGTATACTTGTTAATGTCTTTTGCTTCTTCTATTGTTGATATCTTTGAATCAAATTTTTTTGGAAAGGATCCTAGCACCTTTGTGGCAACATCCTTATCATCAATTTCTTCTCCAAGTCCATGTATGCCATTAACTATTTCATCTACTTTGATTAAATATTCTTCTTTTTTCTCATCTTCACCCATTTTCAGACTTTAAAGCTTTGATCTCAGATTTTGTATTTTAAATTGTGTGACTCTGTCATTACCATGATAAATATTATTTAATTTATCTCACACTTCTTGAGAAGATTTACAATGCATTACTTTTACAAACACATCTTTAGTAAAACTGTTCAGGATTGCAAACTTTTCTTTCATGTCAATTTCATAGTCCTTCTTAGTAGCTATATCTGTAGATAGGGTATTGGGTACAATGTATCCATTTACAATAGAAGCCCATACATTAACACCTATATATAAAAATATTTTTGCATCATAACTTTCCAAAACTCATAGTCAGAACCATCAAACACGAGTACTTTTAATCAATTATCTTGAGCCATTATGAATGAATATTCCACTACCCAAGATCTACATAAGGTTGTTAAACCAAGTACTAGGCACCAAGCTCTCATAACACTTGTCAGAATACTAAAGCCATTGAGAGGAGGAGTGAATCAATGGTACAAATTAAACTAGTGAGGATTCTTTGAACAACTCTAACATAAAGTGTATGTAATAATAACAAGATGATGCAATATAGATAAGAAATATAATCCACAAAAGGTTTGACACAATGTTTATAGCGAAAAACCTATAGGGTTAAAAACCACGTTTAAGTTGTCTTTATATTAGGCCTTATAGACAAATGTTTAGAGCCCCCACTTTAGGAAGCACCAACCCCTTTACAATTTTAGGAGAATCTACCCCAAGGAACACCCATCCCTTACAATTTTGAAGCATCCACTTCAAGGAGCACCAACCCCACAATAACTTAGAAGCACACACTTTCCTTTTTCAAACAATAAATGATTTAGATTAGAGGGTTACTCCACTCTATTACAATACAAATATTTAACTACAACATCTTAGAAACATATATTAAACATCCCAACTATCAAAGACACTTTCAATTTCTGCTTTAACTTTTGAGATACTCACAATCACTGCTGTCAGAAAACTGAACCTTTATGATATCTGCATGAACTTTTCACCAACATTAGAAATATTCAGACATATTCAATAGTATGATAAATCCATCATTGCTTCTGACAAATAATTTGCATTCACATTATAACTCAAACACTTTCTGATACACTTTATGATAGGATCAAATGCAAACCAGAAACTTTCTAAAAATATTCAATCAACAAATATTTATTTGATCTATAAAGATAATCAACATTTCTTGTTAACATGTATCAATATAATATTGATTGAAATACATTCAAGAATAAAACAACACAAGCGATAATAACTTCTTATTATCCTTGTTCAAAAAATCAAAATGATGTCGTACGACTCACTTTTTGCACATTTATGGTTGACAACTTTCCATTTACCGCCATCAATCCTATGAGGCTAACACCAAAGCTATCTATGTTGCCACGAAGGCCTTAGCCATTGATCCATTCAATAAAACCTTGCAAGTTCAACTTGCTCAGTTGCATCATCAAAAACACGTTGCAGACAACTATGTTGCCAGAGGTGCTCAGATCAAGGCCCGACTGCACTAGTTAAAAGTTGGAGATAAGGTCTCTAAAGAATTTTTTCCAGTCTCCATGCACGACAAACCAATGTGGATCCAAGAGGGGAAATCCCTCCTCACAAAGGTTCCTAATATCTTGCAAGCCTTGTTCATCATTATGAACAGGTCTTTGCCACTCAGGGATCTTCACCTGCCAGCAACCAAGCTTGTGTGGATTGCATTGATGTGGTGCCTCAATGTGTTTCACATTCCCAGCATGCTTTCTGTGATCAACTTCTTACCCTTCAAGAGCTTTGGGAAGCTATCTTCACCATGGCTGATGATAAAGCTCCAAGTTGTGATGGGTTTCCCTGTGAGTTTTATAAACCTCTCTGGGATGCCATTGTTCCCGATCTTCATCAGGTTTATCTTGAAGCTTATCACTCCCAATCTCTGGGCGGTATTATCAATAAAGGTAACATCAAATTTATCCCCAAAGCTAGGGATCCTGAGGATATTTTCAATTGGTAGCCTATTACCCTGCTTAATGTCTCTTACAAGATCATTGCTATGGCTCTGACTCTTAAGATTCACCACATCCTCCCTCAAATTTTTAGGCCAGAGCAAACCAACTTTATTCAATCAAGATATATTCTTGATAATATCATAGCTATTTGGGAAGGTATGGAATGGGCTCGAAAGTCTCAACAAAAAGCTCCTTTTCTCAAAATTGATATTGCTAAAGCTTATGATCATATTGAATGACCTTTTATTCTTGATATGCTTCACGCTTTGGGTTTTGGCCCCAGATTTCTTCAATCTGCGCAGATGCTTTTTCAAGATGCCTCCGCTTGCATCACCATTAATGGTAGACAATCTTCCACCTTTGGGATTTTCAGATCCATTCGGCAAGGATGTCCTCTTGCTCCTACCTTATATGTTCTTGCAGCTGAAGGTTTTGGCTATTTATTAGCTCATTCTATTTCTCTAGGCCGAGTTTGTGGGATTTCTTTACCCAACTCCACTCAGTAGTTGGTTAATGGCCATTTTGCTGATGATTCCTTTCTCACTCTTGCTGAGGATGAAGAGAATATCAAGGTAGCCTTGCAGTGTTTAGGCTTTGGGTTCTTCCATTCAGTGGCATAAAACCTTGTGCTACAGACAGTCTTCCCATCCTGATCCGCCCTGGTTTTCCCAGTTTGGTTGGTCTAGGGTCTAGCATGGGAAATATTTCAGTTTCTTGGTATACCCTTTGCTTTTCAAGCTACTTTTTAGCTAAAATTGAAAAGAAGCTTACCTATTGGATTACCAAGCCACTCTCTCTTGCTGGTAAATTTCAGATCTGCTCTAAGGTCTTGGCTGCTACTCATGTTTACTATTCCTCCTGTTGGGCTCCTTCCAAGGCCTCATACAAGAAGCTTGAGAAATTATTGCAGGATTTTCTTTGGGCCTCTGGTGCAGATCACCATGGCTTTCACAGAGTTGCCTAGGAATTTTGTTGCCTCCCCAGGGCCTCTGGTGGGCTTGGCTTACTTGATACCCAGAAGCATGGCTTAGCCCTTTGTGTGAAGTGGATTTTGCATTGCCTCACTGGCAACGAGGCCTGGAAAGTTTTACTTCACCACTGTATTTCTTCTGGGTAACCGTTGCACAAGCCAGCTTGGAAAGGAATTGGCTTTCAAATCCTCTTGGTTATGAAACATCCTATTCAAATCCAAGGTACTTTTGTTGCCAAAAGTATTTGGCATGCCTGGGAGGTAGTTAAATCCTTTCTTCGCTGGGTTGGTAATGGATTCCGTGATGGGCTTTCATTCAATCAGTAGAATATTTGGTGGTCCCCGCTCTTCCTTTGGCCAAATTCAGGGGATTAGTGCTCTCCATTTTCACAAATGAGGCATTCAAACGCCCAAGGATTTGTTTTCCAAGGCCACCATGAGTCTTTGCTTTTGGGATGATTTCTAGCTCACTCACCCAGATCATTAGACTTTTGATTTGCTTGTATCTGCTATTTTTCCACACCTCCTGCAAAAAATTGGCATTCAGTCAGTTAAACCTTGGTAGAAATATTGGAAATGGTACCCAGATACACCATTTACCAACTATAAGCCCAACTTGGATACTCATGGTTGGTGCCTCATCTCCTGATGGTTGAGTCTCTCAATCATCGTTGGCATCTCTCTTCCTCTCAGAGCACTTGGAGCTGGCGTTTCCACACTATTTGGGATGCTGAACCCAAAATTGCTTACTTTGCTTGGTGTCTGCTCTACCAAGGGTTACCCTTAGGAGCTTTGGCACTTAGGTGTGCCTAATCCTAAATGCCCTTTTTGTGGGCATTCTGAAACCATTATGCATATTTTCTGGTTCTATGGTCGGGCCTAGAACTACTGGAATTGGATTCACAATTTTTTATGCCTTTTCAGCCCGAGCCTTTCTCTTGGCACATGGCTTTGCTTGGTGACTCTCCCAGAATGCCTTCTCAGTTTACCTAGATTTTGTTTTCCTTATGGAAATACCGCAATGCTGTTATTTATTCTCATATCTTTTTGGATATCAATGTTTCTCTCTATGTGAAGGCATGTTTATGTAACAATGTCATGATGCAGATTCAAGCTGATAAGGTGGCCCTCGAGGTTGCCCACTTACAAGAGAAAAATTGGGGTAATGCCCCATGTACTGTTGCCAGGGTGCCGCCAGATTCTCTCTTTGCTGATCACATGCCACCTCAGGGTTGACGTCACAGGAGGAGTGCCTCAGCTAGGCATTCCAGAACACCACGCTCTTTGCATCATCGCTCTCTCCTAGTAGGAGGCCTCGGCTTCCGGATGGCCTCTTGTGCTTGCCTCTACTGCTGCTCGGCCTTTGGCCACTGTTCCTGCATGGCCTCCTGCCCCTTCTGATAAGATCCCCCACCTGACCCTTGCTATTTCTCCCAGGCGGGAGGAAGGAGAGATGGAGAAAGAAACTAAAGATGGGTGGTCACCTCCTGACCAAACTCCTAGACCCAATGTGTGGGGAAATCCGCCAGATAAAGATCCTCTGCCCTCTTCTGCTACTGCTCTCACAGCTTGAGGGATCTTGGCTTGATGCCGAGTGACTTTATGGGGTGATTTTTTATCCCTTTGGATTTTTTGTGAATACTGTACTTTGTTATACTTATTAATAGTAAAGGCCTCTATTCATGAAAAAAAATATTTTCAAATCGATCACTTTCCACATGTCTCTATTCTTCATAAGTCGATCACTTACATTTCTTACCCATTGACTGGAATCTATCAGACTTTTCTTTAACAATGTTGGTTATTTTTCTTTATCAACATTCTCAACTTCTAAGTAATGACAACTTGTTTTTTGATAGTCATCTCAAGACTGTTATGAAACCGCAAGCATTAAACATTTGTTTTCCACTGACAAATCAATTTTTGCATACCTTAAATCCAATACAGGTATATAGAACTTTTTTTTCTTTCTCATCAATACCTTTCATTTTTTTCACATTTTAACAATAATCGATAATCAAATAACTTCCAACGGTTCATAAACTAAAATACATCATCTGTCTTATGTGCCTGATTTGATAAGGAAGAAAGATTAGCTAAGTGGTAACAATTTTTTAAAATGTTGTCTTGTCTTTTACCAAAACCTATTAATCATCAACAATTTTCTATAAATTTTAATGTATAAACTGGTTATACATATGCCGATACAAAAGATTTTTGATCTTCTTCTTAAAAAATTTCACATAATACAAACTAAACACATGAACATGTAATACAGTAATTACATTATTACTTTTTTGTCACAGTGTATGTAATATAAGAAATAATGTTTCTTAAACACATGAGCATGTATTGTTCGGTCCAAACAACTATTAATAAACTAAATAACTGTGAATTAAATTTTTTCTGAATAAAATACTTAATCGAGATAAAAAATTATTCTTTGAGGTTTTTTTAATGACAAGAGTTGTTTGTGACACTAAGTTTTCGTTGACTAATGCTTATTTGTTGAATTATAAATATATGTAGTTGTTCTGTTATCTTACAAGGTTGTTGTCGCCTGGATGATAAGAAGTATCTGCATTCAACCGAATAAAACATTCTCATGTATATGTCATGAAGATAAATAGAACCAATATGTTTTAATTTCTAGACCATTAAGAAGATCAAAAAAGTGTCTGAATTTATCTTCTAAGCAACCAAGAAAGATATACTTAAAGACTGCTTGTTCAATACAATAACATCATTCCTTAAATACTAACTGATTGATAAATTAGATTGACATCATTGAAATTAATGAAAAAACCAAAGTCTTTAACAATACAATGCAACACAAGTACAATGCAAGGTAATACTCTCAAAGTCGTAAAACCATAAAGAACATGGTAATCTCTATTGGTCTCAAACCAAGAGCATGAGTCACTCAGACCTCAAAATAGGAACATAGCTCAACTACATGCTTGGATGCGATCTCAACACCCTACATCCATATATCACATGCGAGCTCAACTCAAGCAAGGAAGGTGTCAATACAAAGGAAAACCAACAACAATTAAAGCAATAACAAGGGGGGTAACTCAACTCCCAAAACACTTGTGGCATGAAACTAAGTAAATGCAAAACCAAGCCAAACAACAAGTTGCATGATTGACCACTTTTAAAAGAGTACGCATTCCCATGGAATCTACCAATCATCTCATTAGAACACAAGGAAGGCTTGAAATGTCCAAAGGCATTAAAATACCAAATTTTGGTGAAATCCAGCAAAGTATGAAAATCACCATTTAACATCAAAAGGGGTAAGTTTGGACCATGTTAGCAATTATTTGGAATGTCCTCAATCCATTCTGATTTTGCCATCCTACTACAAAAATGGAGTACTACAATATTAAATAACTCAATCACACCAAACATGGCAACAAACATCTAAATGACACAAATCAATGCACCATGAAAAAGCTCAAAAATCAAACTCAAAATTTAGCTAAGAAATTAAAACCCATTTGCTCAAATATAACCAACAACACACTTATGCAATAAAACTTCCATTCTGGACACACATGAAAAAAAAAGAAACATAACACTTCAAAATACACAAATGCCAAACTACAAAACATGAAATGCTCATAGAAATCCATACAAGCCATACAACAGTGGCCCAAAGAATACTTGGTGGAAATCATTAACCCAAAGTAGCGGTTCCCAAGGCATGTCCACAACCACTTTCGAATAGGAAAGCATAAAATCAAGACAAGACATGGTCATCATGGCCCACTTCTAAGGTTAAATATCACATGTGGACTAAGTCCCTTCCAACCAATAAAATAAGGAAAGCCAAGCAAGATAAGACTAAAGATATCAATATCATAGACATGGGAAAAACCAGAATCACTATAAACAAACACACTAGAATTTGATGTAAGCATTCAAGCTCAACCAATACCACACAAGATAAGCAATGCCATTAACATAAAATAACATTTATATAGATTTTAACTAATGCTCAAAATGAGGTTTTCCAAAATCAACCATTCATTCTGTTGGTGTTTGAAAACATTTATGCTTTGAAAGAAACCAATATACCTTGAGACTGATGTTAGGAGTGGTTAGCTACAAGTATGAAAGCTCTGCAAGGTAACTAGACCAACTATAGGGACACGACTGCCCTCTACACTTCTGGCTCTGCAAGACCAAGGTAGGTACACCTAATCCAGATAGATATTCAACTTTCACAACTCTTTACAACTCTGGATTTTAACAACAGATAAATGGTAAGAAAGTATGAAATGATAACCACTCATTTATTGACTCTTCACTACCATGCAAGACAAACAACCAACAACCACAAAACTCAAAAGGAACTGAAATAGTTTTGATGTTTTTGATAGGGCAGAATATAGCCAAACTTATTAGATATGTATCAATGTAGAAGATACTAATTATTAACTAGTGATTTATCTATTGGGCAATGTTTTTAGTTCAGATACAAGACAAATAAACTAACTATTGTCAAGGACTCAAAACCATAAATACAAATAATTCAGATCAAATATGTAGACAAACCCAAAGAACTTATGTCATATCTAAAGCAGTATTTTATTTGATCCTAGATCAAAACTAAGGACTAATGACATATACATAGACAAATTCCATGCAATGAATCAGAAGATTCACAACTCAACATGTAAGCACCAATGAGAGACTTAAATATGAAATATTGTATTAAGTACAAAGAATCCAGCTTCAATTCCAAAATGCTTCAAAACATAAGCCACTTCAATAAATGTGAAAGATCTGCAACTTTCTATTCTATAATGATACTCTCTAGATATACATCTGCTATCACTAGACACAATCAACAATTGTATGCCTTATGTTACTTCCCCAAATTTCTAGCCATTCTAAATGATCTTGGGAGTCCTTTTATAGGCCAAGGACTACAACAAGCTTCAGATCATTTAGGGTTAGGGCTCAACTATTTAAAACATTACATGGAAAAATAATTTAATTCATCTCTGCAACCAAACAACTTTGTCACTGGCAAGTTGAAACATTCCTTGGATTCAGTCTGTTGAAAAATTTGATCTAGCTGCCATCCACCTAGGAAACTACAAAAAAAACTCTGTCAAAGGAATAATAAATGG
This sequence comes from Thuja plicata, assembly GCA_018584345.1. Taxonomy (NCBI): domain Eukaryota; kingdom Viridiplantae; phylum Streptophyta; class Pinopsida; order Cupressales; family Cupressaceae; genus Thuja; species Thuja plicata. The sequence continues at coordinate 25,285 of MU223832.1, read as the reverse complement.
AATGTTTGGTTTGTATTAATTACCCTAGGAAAACCTATCCCTTTAGCATTGAAAAACACTAAATATCCTTTCTTGAAAAACTCAGGACACTCAAAAACATATCTAATAATTCTAGAAAAGGCACCTCATTGATGGCAAAGATAGAGAAGGATAAAACAAAGATTTAAAATGATTAATAATTTAATCAAAAACCCTAAAGAGATAATATCTGCATAAATGCATTTATAAATACTAGAATTTCCTTCATACAACACCCAACAATTGTTCAAACCAAGCCCAAAAGATCAAATTCATTAGTTAAATGCTCTGCAACAAGATGACATGACCACCGCTTGAAAAACCTGAAGGAAACATTTAAATATTTGAATATTTGCTACAATGACTACACCTGGCACAGAATATGGTATCAACGGTAGAGATTTGAACTTTAATTCATCTTTAAAACATGGTTGTAGATCATCGTTTAAGTTATCTGGGCTTCAAAGATATGATCAGACAGGTGTCAGGCAGGCATGATGCCTTGAATAGTAACTACCTTCATCTTTGTGTTTAAGGCATAGTGCCCACTATTTGATTAGGTTTAACATGCTTTAACTTTATCTCTATCTTTAGCGCTGACCAAGATCTGACCCACGATGTGGCAAGCTATCCCAATGCCTTGATCAATATCTACCGATAAAATTCACCTCGAGGCTTCACACCAACCATTAGATCTAGTTTAATATAACTACATATTAGCCTCACCCATCTCCAACCCCATGATCACTGGAAGACATGTGTCCACACATCACAATGCCTTGAAGGTTAAAAACCTACATCTTTTAGATCAAGGCATTACACCATCCACATGATCAACAAGAACTTATGGTACCTTTAATCTTCTTTGAAAAACCTAGGACCATGACATCAACATAGCTACGTGTCAACCAGGCACATTGCCTTAAACATTAAACATAGATCATCTTCCCCTTCAAGGAAAAGTGCCAACCGTTAGATCATATCAAACTTGATCGATCTTTATCTTTAACCTACCTTTAACCCGAGCAACTCAATCCCTTTAGTCTCGCCGAGTCGCCGAATGATTTCCTTAACTCTTGTTTCATTGCGAGATTCATAGATAAAAACTATCTCTGAATCACTGAATGTCTGGGATTTATCATGGTTTATCCAGAGACTTAGTGATAACCACTAATCTTATGAGTCTCCTAGACACATGTCTACATCTTGTCAAATCCTGGCCTTGTATCTCTAAATCATTGAATCCTTTTTCTTGAATTTGACTTATCTGGAGATTCAGTGATAACCCTAGATCTTAGTCTTGATCAATAGTTGGCATGTGATCTCAAAAGACTTTTCCTAACCCCAGGTTTGTTCTAAGATTCAATGACAAGGCTTATCTTGTGATCGTTGATTGAAAGTCTTAACCATGGTTTGATCTCAAGATTCAGAGATAAAGGATATCTCTAAATCTTGAAATGCATGACTTAACCACACTTAGATTATGGGATTCAATGAAAACCCTAGATCTTGTCTTGCATCAACGGTCCTCGCTGAATCTCCAGATCTTATAAGACTTGACCACCACATTATGAGATTTAGCGCCAAAACATAAAATTTTAAGTCCTTCCTTTGTCACCAGATCTCCAAATGTTATGGACTTAACCGCCAACATTACGAGATTAGGAGATATCCACTGCACCAAGTCGCTGAATTCCTAATCACCTTGATCTCGGTAGGCTATGTGGCAAATGGTCGCAATGCCTTTATGAGTAAATAGAGATCATCTTCGTGATTAAGTCTTAATGCCTACTGTTGAACCCAAACAGACTAGCTCAGCAGATGAAAAAGGAAATAAAGTATGTCGGGACTTAGGAAGTTTAGGAAATATTAAAACCTCACTATGAAAAAGACACGGGAGATAAAGTGATGGCCCCACCTGATGAATTAAACACATGAATTAAAGGATTTAAGTGGCATGAAAAAGTAACTTCATTTTATAACAGGCCACAAGGACTTAGGGTTTTGCACTAAAAAGAACCAGGGTTTCAATCCAAAACATTAGGGCTTGTGAGACTAGGGAAAAAAACACTTGGCAAAGCCTAGAAAATTTAAGATTTTTTAGAGTGCTAATAGTGGCCTCGACTGAGGATGTATCCCTCTTACAGGCATAGCAAGATTCCAGGACTCTGAGATAAGCAGACCACCTACAAGAAAGGAAAACTGACCTACTGCAACAACTAAAAACAATAGAAGGAAATATGTAAAAACTCACAAACAACAAAGATCTTCACCTCTGCTTCTTTATTTCCTAATTTGAAGGAGTCAAACTAGGCCTGATGACCCAAGGCCATCAACAAAATTTTTGATCTAGCTTGCCTCTGTCAAAAAAAATTCTCTTCTCCTTGTACTGAAAACAATATGAAAAAACCACTTTCATATGCCTAATCATACCTACTGTTATGTACCAATAGCTCAATACATAAAAATATATCACCATATTCATTAGTTGAGCTTATATGGAAACTAGGCAGACTGTGAAAATGTAAATTATGTGGCATATGCATGTTATATTCATTAGGTAAAAATAAACAAGGATAAATGCAATATTTATCATCTTCAAACCTCAGACCACATCTTGGAAAATTACCATCCAACTAAAAATGAAAGCACTCAAATTCTGCCATATTGCTAGAGTCAACATTATTAAAATCACTCACATCAATAGTTTGGATATCAAGGGAAACACTATCATACTGAACTTCATGCAAACATTGAGGAAACTCATAAATTGGCACATGATCTAGCCCACTCTTCATAGGATAAGAGACAACCCTAAGGGAGACTTCAAAATCAAGCTCATGATAAACATCAGGGACCACTTGTGGATCATTTTGACCTTCTGTAAGAGGAGACATATCAAAACTTGGATAAGAACAAGACTAAACATTATCAACTTCAAAACATGAAAACTCCTTGAAATTATCCTTTTTCTTCTCTTCAACAAATTTATCATCCTGTATCTTATCACTGGTTTGCATATCCATATCAAAGTTCCCTAAAGAATTCACTTGTTCATGATCAACCTTATACAAACCATTATCCTGAATGTTGGAAGGAGATCACACATCAACACATTCATCAGTTACCTACACACTTGGAGCAATTGAAAGATCATCCTGCAGTGGTTTAATGAATGACTTAGAATCTGAAAAAGACTCATAATCCACATAATCATCCCAAGTAGTATTCAACATTATGTCAGGAGACTCTTCATCCTTTGAATATGAGAATGCTTTAATGATTTCATAATTTAATATATCATATTGAGTCTTTTTGTAACCTAATGATACATAAGTACATGGAGAATCAGAAACACACATAGCACAATCAGGACCATCTGATTCATGTTCTTTGTCAAAATCAATGTGTGTTGGGTGTAAGGATTCAAAGCTATCCTTCCTTGAATATCTGAGATATTCATAAGAGAAAAAATCAAAAATTTGTTCACTATGAAGTGAACCAAACCACTATCATCATTCACATCCACCTTTGATATGTAGTCACAAGCATCTTCATTTATCAAATCATTATCCTCTTTTTGACTACAAACATCCTCTGCAACATGCTGAGAAGGAGAATCATTTTCATGATCACAAGAGATAGCATCCATGCTAGACACATCTCTATCATATTGGTTACCATCATTTTAAATATCATCATCACTAGGTACAACCTTAGATTCAAAAATTTCAACTTTTCCTATCCAATTCCTAGTCCATTCAAAAGTTTCTATCCTGAAGGAGGCTGTCAGATCAATGGATTCAGGAAAACAAAGATCCATAAAAAAATTAACCCACACTTCCTCCTGTAGATAGAAAGGAATATTAGAATTCCTTATTGCAGCAGAGAACCTTCTATAGAAAAGCATTGTAGATTATTCTTCCTCTTTTCTTTCTCTTCTTTGTAGAAACAAAACAACTTGTTCATGTATCTCTTGTCCTTTGCACAAATCTTCCTTAGCCTGAGACAAATGAATTGCACTATCATGCTGAGAAGAAGAAAAATCTATAGATTTAACAGAAACACTATTCACTATAGATTTATCCTCATCATCTTGATATTCATTTACTTCAATTTCAGTAGAATTAGAGTCAACATCATTAGAGTTATCATCAGGTACATTTTCAGATTCAGATTTTTCAATTGATTTCATCAATTTCCTCGTATGCTCAAAAATTTCCTCCTTCAAGGAGGCTGACCAATGAATTGATTCAGGCTCACATAGCTCTAGAAACAACTCAATATATGTAGAATCTAGAAGGTCAACATCCTCTAGAAGCATATTATATGCACTAGAATTTTTTTCATAAAACAAAAGTGTTGTTTCTCTCTTTCTCCTTCCTACCATTTTCTTTAAAAAAAATATACAATTATTTTGGCTGATTTGATCTCTCCTATGTTCAATATCCTTAGATTCAGGATCCTCAATATCCTCTATCCACCTCTTGGTGTTGTGTGTGTGATTTTTGTACCTGTTTAAGAAAGACACAACACTTCAATAGATCATTGCATTAGCTAAAAATGGGTTAGATGAGCATATAAAACCAACTAATATTGACCTATTGCTTTCTAACTAAGAAGAGTGTAATTAATAACATAATAGCCCTC
>MU223832.1:7469-20527 GCA_018584345.1 Thuja plicata | reverse complement strand
TGAAACTATGAGATGAAAATGAAGCTATCTAAATCTTAACAGCATAACAATGTATTTTTAATATGAGATGAAGGCTTATTTGCTCTCAAAAATGTCTTCTATTTATAGAAGAATGAGGAGAGAGAGGTGGGATAAGGTGCATTAATGAGTTGAAGGACTCATTAATGGTGGTGTAAGAAGAAATAAATGCCAAAGGCATTCAATAGGCATGAGGGAGACATGGGCTTAAGGAATATTTATTAATGAGGCATTAATGAAAGCCTTAAAGAAGCATGAGAAGGGTGTAAGAGGATAACTTGAGATAATGAACTTGAGAAAGGAATCTTGAGATTCCTTGACTTTCTCAAGTGGGTGGAGTTGTTAATTATTCCTTAATGGAATGTGACAACATTAGGAGGTGGGTTAGGATATAATTAGGATTTAGAATTAGATTAGCATGGGGTGAATGGGTTGGGATAGGTTAGAACCTAGGGTAGAAGTGGTTGAGATAGGTTAGGTTAGGGTTTAGGGGTATATAAATGAAATGAATTAAATTTATTTAATTCATTAAAAAATAGGGTATTAATTATTTAAATAATTAATTGCTTTTTAATAATCAATAAATTTATTTAATTCATTCAAAAATAGGGTATTAATTATTTAAATATTTAATTGCTTTTTAATAATCAATAGGACTATAGCCATTTTAATTAAATTAATTAGGTTAGGGGAATGGGTTCATTTGCAAGTGAGCAATTGATTTAGGGGTTTATTTAATTCCTTTATAATTAAATACTATAGCCATGTTTGAATTTGATTTGATTTAATTGATTTGAATTGTATGGCTATAATAGTTAATATAATTTAGTGATAAAAATCACCTAGGACATCAAATTTGATTTAAAAATGAATTATGCCAAAGTAACATTGTCATTACATAATTGGGGGTATGATCACACTTAGGGAAAATAGGGTCTATAGTCAGAACATACCAAATCCATGTGGTTATATTTGCCCCTGTTTGACTTGATGTGCGAGCAATGCATTGGTTCAAAGAAAGTTTTTAATTTTTGACTTCAGAAAGACTGAGAATTCTGTTCTTGGTTGTCGAACGAAATGTTAATGAGACCAGTCTCACACTTGATCGAAGTAAACTGATAGAATTGAATTTGAACTTGGTTGTCGTACAAAGGTCAATAAAAGATTCTAAAGATACCAATTTTGAACTTGGTTGTCGTCCAAAGATTGATAATACTGATTTCATACTTGGTTTTTGTCCAAAAGTTAGTAAGAAGCTGTCAGGAGCTTAATAAGAATATTTTAAAATGAGGAAACACAAGATATACAACTTATGAGAACCAAAGCTTTCTACCCAACAGTTCTGACTTAGTCAAGAAAACTGTTATGCCCCTAGTTTGTTTGATAACGAAGTCATTTTAATGCTGTTTCGAGAAAAAAATTGATTGATGATAGTGTGATAATGCCCCCTCGAGAACGAAATCGAAGGAAAAAAATAAAATCCCTTTGATTGAAAGAACATTTCACTTGCAGGAAGCGGTTAGGGAAAGAGATAATAGAGTAGAAGAAGTGGAAACAGATGGTGTATTTAAAAATAAACACACAAGTACCAAGTTAATTACATAAAAATATGGGTAATGAGATTGATAAAATGATATCAGACCAAGATTTATGATAAAATGTGCATTTTGACAGATTCTTGGAACAAATGAAGCAAATCTTCATTTTTCAAAACTGTCACAAAAATGGTACTGTGCGGCATAAAACACCTTAGGCACCTTCGATTTGGTTCCTGATTGATAAAAAAGAGAACAGAAATGGAGTTTTAGTTGCCTAGGAGAATTTTCAGAACTCCTAAATAGCTCAAAAGACTAATATAAGCCTCAAAAATTACCATTTTACTATTCATTTTCACTTTTACCCATAGTAATTTTGAGAGCTCTGCAGAGAAGATGGTGGTCCCTATGAGGAAGCATCATTTCGAGATGAGCCATCGATATTAGCACCCGACCGATTACCCACCTCTGGTAAGTACCTAAAAAATTGGCTTGTGAATTTTGCAAATTTGAATTTCATGCATTTTTGTAGTTTGTACAACCCTTTTAATTTTGGCTCGCATCCGGGATTCCGGATCGCACCCTGTCAAACCCGTGTCGCATCTGGTATTTTTTGGATCACATCCTGTTCTTCTAGATTTCTGCATCGCATCCAGGTTTTCCTGGATTGCATCTTGTTTGTTTGTTTTTGCCTAGTTTTGAGTTGAAATTTGGTGTTGCATCGTACCTCATCCATTGAGGATCATACCATACATTCTGGATCGTATCCTAATTTTCTGGGATTGAATCCAGCATGCTCAATTGCATCCTATGTTTCTTGGATCACATTCGGTAAAAGAGACCGCATCTTGATTTCTAGAATCACATCTCATTATGGACTTAGAAATTTATTCTTTCTGAATTGTGTGTCTGACGCTTATCTGTAATCACTTAACTGATTCATATTTCTATACTTGTAGCTTAGATAGAATACTGAGTTATCTTATTTTTGTCAAAATAGGTTGATTTTGAGGTAGTCACCTTTCGAGGCACATATCCAGGACATGTGCTTGCTTTGTCTATAGTTTTGACGGCCAATGAGGAAGTTTTTCATATGGTTATTCTACAGAGATTCTTTAGCATCCATTTCCTCATTTTACTATACCAGAGGAGGTCATTCCTTGCATAGAGGAGCCACTAGATTATGATCCTGATGATCATCCTACCAGAGGGAGAGGAGGAGTGCAAAGAGATAGGGGTGGTGGCCAACATGGAGGGAGAAATGGTGGCAGAGATGGAGCCAGGGATGGGAGACGTCCTTCTCTAGATGAGGGGGACGATGGTGGAGATGACAGCGGTGGTGGTGCAGTGGGTGGCCATGCAGATATTGCCGGTGGGAGTGGAGAGGGTCGGCGCACCTGATTTAGATTTGTGGCTCCCTAGTTAGATCCAGGTCCATTATTGACATGAGAAAAGCAAAGTCAGCAGCAGAGACAGCCAGACAAAGGATAGGATAGATCACAGGATAGGCCATCAGGACAGGATTCAGGCAGGGGATCCGGCAGGGACAATGACGCTCTTTCATAGTGTGAGTAGGAGAGAGAGCAGTTGAGGGCACAAATCATAGCTCTAGAGGTGAGAGCCACAACAATAGAGTCTAGAATTTCCATATCAGATGCCTTGCTTGCAGATAGGGACAAGCAGATGGAGAGGCTTTGAGTGGAGAGAGACATACATGCCCGCACAACCACTCATCAGGGACATAGGACCACTTACTACTATGCTCTTTACCATGCGGCATTGCCGGAGGGGCAGAGAGCGATGTTATTTTCATGGTTGGCCCAGCAGTCAGAGGGGTCCATGCCTCCTCCACCTCCATTTGTACCTCCTACTCCTCCTCCAGACTAGGGAGAGGGGGGAAGCCAGAGCTGAGATAGTCTGCCTCATTTTCTATATCTGAGTTTATATTGTATGTCTTGATCCTGCTGAGATTTTCTTTTTGTACATGACACATACACATATATATATTTGATTCATTTTGATTCCTTGATATGCTGATACTCTTTATGCCATATTTTGTTTGATTTGTACCATGTTCGGACACACATATATGCAGCTTCTAATCTTGATATTTCTTATGATTGTCTTTTTGCTTTGATAGAGTTATTTGCACATGTGATGATATCTTGGTCATATGATGAGTTAGATTTTAGATGATGACATCACTTTATGCATGTTTTGAGTTATCACTGATATAAATATGTTTCAAATGATATTATGTGAATATGAAAATGTATGTTTTTGAGTTTTTTGTATGCAATGTAGAATGTATGGATGCACTTTAGGATGTAAAAGTAAAAATGCAATACATGGATGTTTTGTTTTTGTATTTTCCCGCTGATTCTTTTTATGAAATGCAAAATGTATGCTATGGATATGCAACGATACATATATCAGTAATATGGATGGATGTAATTAACTTAGTTTTTAGAAGAAGAAGAGAGATAGAAATCACTTTTGAGCACAAATTCCCAAATGTTTTTATTTCCTTCAAAATGCATCATACAACCTTTAAATGCATCTATATGCAGACTCTTAGGACTTGTCACTGATTAGCAAGTATTGTAACATTTTTATCATCATTGGAAACTTTTTGGAATGGATACCACCTGATAGTACAACCATCACTAATACCTACTGATATTATGACAATATGAATACTATATTTATTGGAATGTCAAAAATAGACTTAGGTATCAAGGCATAGAAGCCAGGATAAAAATAGTCACCTTCCTTTTATTTTATCATAATCTGTCTAAAGAAAGATATTGAACCTGCAATGACCTTGAAAATTCATATCCTTGGGTACACTATGCTTCATATACCTTAGTGAGAATCTAAATCAGAAAATAGACAAGGAAATTGTTCCAACCTCACCGTAGTTTACACATAAAAAAGATCAAAATATATGCGGCTATCCACCCATAGTGGCAACTCTTACCATAAACATCCAAGTTAGGTGAAATTTATAGGATTACTTGGAACAATCACCATATACAAAAAACTAAGAAAATTTTATGCCCCCTGTCCTTGCGACTCTTTGTCTTTGCGTAGACGTCATGGAGTTACTTGGAAGGTATAACAACATCAATTGAGAATCAATAAAAGTTCATAACTACTTAGATGCCCCTAGTTTAAACATAGTCAGGACATAAAAGAGATATGATCAATCCAAGACCAAACCGTGTTTAAGTAATACTATTGACTATTTTTTCAAGCACAATATAGATTCATCAACCAAAAGGTTTGGAATTCAAGAAAATATGGTGTCCATTTACCTATATACAATCTTGTTGGTATTTGGAATCCAATGGAGGTCTTAGGAACACCGTTCATGTTAGTGTAATGTTTGTGTCATCTTGTTGATGAATGTGATAGTGGTAGTGAAAGTATAAAAAATAATCATATCACAAGACAAACCATCCTATGACAACCTAGCAGATGCAACCTATCAGACTGGCAAAGATGCCCCCAGTGCAGAATGACTTGTTCCCTAGAACTGAAAAAGATAGACAAATCCCAAGCAAGGATAAGGTAGTTATAAGGAAACAAAGTCAACATTTTAGCTTAGGTGAAATTGTGAAGGCTTAGTATTAGTGATGCTTTGATAGATGGAGTGCAGAACACAAGTGACACCTGATTGCTAGGGGTAACACCCTAAAATTGGCACCTTGCAACCCTAACCAATTTTGTTGCATTTGTCATTCTTCTGAATCATCAAAGTCCTATTGTACTAGGCAATTATGAGTTTTAACTGACTCTACTCGACCTAAGTGTCAAATGCAGAAAATCCTAAATCTACATTAATCATACATTATATTTAATTCCTAAATATCTATTTAGCTAAACAAACTTTATGATTGAATTAATTTAATTAATAAAGTCCTAGCACTTTAATTAAATTAAATTTACCCTTTTTAGCTAAGACACATGAAAAAGGAATTAAATGATATTTAATTATTAAATAAATATCCTTATTTTTCAATGATTGAATTTAATTATTCAGATAATTGAGAAAATGCAATTAGGAGGTCATATTTATTTAATTAATTAGATATTCTCTCAAAAATCTTTCTTCGATTCAGAAATAGAATCTTTGAATTAATTGTGCTTTAAAGAGAAAGAAAATAATTAAATTCAAATAAAACAAGATTAAATCAAAGAAAGAAAACAGTTAAAGTAAAGAGAAAAACAATTTATTGAAAACTTTTCAATAAAGCTTTCTATTCTAAACTGGCTTTTCTATCTGTTTTATTTCAAAGAGGAAAGTTTCTATTCTGATCATCTCTGAGTCTATAAAAGAACTCTCAGTCTCTCATTCAAACCCCCACTCACTTTTGCATTGTTAGAATACTGAGTTATTTGTCACATTTCTTGATAATCTCATATAGAGTAATTTAATTTTGCAATAAGATAGTTTCAATTTCTAGAATAATTGCAATGAAATCATGTCTTAGACAAAGCTTACATCTTTCATTTCTTAGAATAATCTTGCATTATATTGCATTCATGGAGAAAAATCCTTCATTCCTAGATTGGTCTATGGTTGTGAGACTCTCGTTCTGAGAGCAATTTTGAAAACCCCATCTGGATAGAAGGCGATAGGTCAAATCATGCAGGCAGACAAGATGATAAATCTCATATTCAGTCTTGTGTGTATCTGGTGAAGGACTATGTTGAAGTGTATGGTGAGTTAACAAGGCCAAATTTACCACATACATTTCTGGTGCCCACCGTGGGGCAGGTACATTCTATTCTGGCCTCATTTCATTTCATTTTCTTCATTTTTTTTGCATTTTGTCCGTACTTCCATACAAGTTCTATTTTAATTTTGTGCGAAATTTCTGTACGTCTCGCGCGAACTTTCTAGTTCTTCGCGTGGCTTGCAACACTTCTTCACACGATCTAGCATACTTTATCGTGCAAAATTACATTCCAGAGCTTTCATTTGGATATTTTATTGCCTCAGTTTTCTAACCACCTGCTATTTTCTGACATATGTGTTTCTCTGATTTTATCTTTTGAAACAACATAATAGTGGTTTGCAGGACGCTGAGACAAAGAAAAGCCATTATAAACTTCTAACGTGTTTATTGCAGGACATTGATATGAAGAAAGGCATTACAAACTACTAATGGGTTTATTATAGGATGTTTGTTGAAGACCTTGCGTGTTTTCACAAATTCTCATGTCTATTTTTAGTAGTTAAAACACACTTCTATTGGTGCATAAAATGAATCATTGTCTTGCATGATTGAAGTGTTTTTTAGGTTGTAATCTTAAGAAGTACATGAATGTATCCTCTCTCATTTCCTTTATGGATCTTGGGTGTAAGAGAAATTCACGTGATTCTTCTAGAGTGGCTACCTCCCGAGAGCTTTAGCAGAGCCGGTGAGAGTGGATGCCCAACCGGCAACAGTCTAAAGCCAAGCCCTTCCAAACCGGTATAAAAAAAATGCTATTGTGATTAATGTCATGATAGACAGGTGTGAATTTATTGTGACAACCAAAATCTCCTCCAATACCCTAGTGGTGCGTTAAAGTCCCAACATCGTTAAGGTGAAATCCTTTCTTTGAAAGGATTGGGAGAACCCCCTTTATTGGGAAAATGAATTGATCACAACCACCTGAACGGATTTCCTTACTACAAACTATTGTTCTAGTTTTCCAAAAAACCTCTATCTGTTGGTGTGGAAGGTCAAAGACCGACTAAGATGCCCCACATTTTTACAGCTTTTAGTAGAGATAACAGCCCTTTAGAAAGCAATTCCTTTAGGGTTCGAAGCTTGGTATGCCTGAGAAGTGAGTGCATATGTAAGGAGGAGCCCGTGCTTCCAAGCTTCTAATTTGTCCGCTAAGAGTAAGCATAGCTAAACTTCGGTTCAAATGGGGATTCAACAAATATTGTCCTGGCTATCCTAGGATTGTGATGTTCTTGTTTTGGTACTATAAATATTCTGTTTAATGTGTTTTGCGTGGGTGTATCATTTGAAAAATCAAAACTATCGTCAAAACACACAAACTATCAATCTTGAACATGTCCAAAATAGTATGTAACTTGAACTATCTGTCAGAAAACAACATGATTTTATCTTGGGAAACACAAACTAGTCTCAACAGTCTGATTCTGTAAATGTTCTTTTTTCAACATTTGCATAGTTTCGCATGACATTTCCCAATCTTCACGTGCTTCACTGCAAATATTCACGCAATACGACATACAGTATCACATGATATTCGACATCAGTGCCATTATTCTGTCACCTTTTATTCTGTCCAATTGGTGTCATTCTTCATGTGAATACTACAAATTTTTGCGCGGGTCGGTGAGAAACTTCCCATGACAGAGCATTTCTTCCCGCGAAACTGGAGTCTTTTGTCCAAAATAGCAAGCTAAATTCTGTCAGTCAGGTGTACTTCTATCAAATTTGGTCTCTGATATGGGTCTATTTTTCTGCCATCCATCTTCACACAGTCTGAAACTTGGTTTCTTGAGTTGAGAATTACGTGATTCTTTCTTAAACTGGTCTTGTCTCATGTCTTTTTGATCTCTTTCATCTGTGTTGTCATGCCTTGTGTCGCAATAGTCATCTCTTGGCTGTTCTAGCCTCATCTTCAACAATTTTCACCAAGGATACTTCACCTTTTGGCATGTTCTATGCAATTACTTTGAGAGAGTTTCAAGTTTGGTCCTAGTTCACATTCCTTTGTTCAAACTTTGTCTATGACTGTCACAACTTGAAGTGGCAAAACATTTGCTTCAATCAATCAAGATGAATCTGTACTTTCCACACCATTACCAGCTACATCTAGTGAGGAATCATCTCGATCTCCTTCCCCAATACATCGACCTTACAATAAACGGTCATTTCCAGTGGATCTTAGTCGAGTTTGAAATCCTTTGTTCCAAGAAGACCCAAATTCAGAGAACACTCAATCTTTTCATACTGAGTCTTTACACCTCAAATCCTTGCATTTTGGAAAGATGACAGATCATGACCAATTAGGTGGTGAGGTTAGCAGAACTGACCTCTTTAAAACTTGGGGTAAGTCCCATTCGCAAGGCCCCCCTAATGATGTAGAAGTAGAAATCACTCAAGAAGAGATTGCACAAACTCGTGCTAACAAAGATTTCTATAAAATGATGGGAATTCTGCTAGCTGAGGAGAAAGAAAAATACATTCTTGAACTAGCCAATCAAGGGGCTAAGTTACCTTCCAATTATGTTGTAGAAACACTTGTTGAGAAAGAGGAAGAAACTGAAAATTCCCGCTTGCGAAAGCAAATGCAAACCATGCAAGAGCAACTCTCTAAACTCTTGAAAGAGAAAGAAAAACCTGTCACACAATTCACACTGGAAAGCATCCGTCCTTTCCAATTTGACAAAGATCTTCACATGCCTCATTTTCCCAAAGGAGTTGAGATTCCTAAATATGATAAATACTTGGGTACGTCTAACCCTCAAGACCATTTGAGAGAGTTTGGTGCTCTTTCCATGTAATTCATACATGACACAACCTATCTCATGTGTCTATTCCCACGTATTTTGGGAGGGTCTGCTATGGAATGGTTTTCTAGACTACCAACTGGCATCAAAACTTTTGACGAAATTGCCAATTTATTTCTACAACACTATTCTCACAACATCCAACATCTGGTTCATATCTGAGATCTTTGCAATTTGAAACAAAATCATGGGGAATCCTTCTTGGCATTTCTCCAAAGATGGAGACAACTTTATACACGATATTCTTGCAAGATACCCGAATTCAAAAAGTTGGACATCTTTCTCGATAATCTTCTCCCCAATTTTGGGTATCAAGTATAGCTACAAGGTCCTCTAACCTTTGATGACATGATTAAACAAGCTGTAAGAATCGAGAGATTTATGATCAAGAAAGGAGAATTGACCTTACACAAGGAAAATAAATAAGGGTCTTCTTCCTCAAGCAAAGATAAATCCAAATTTCCCAACAAGAACCAAAATGTTGTGAATGATGGAGTTGTAGACAATGTGACTCCTAAGCCTTCCAAGGCTACCTTTAATCTCACTACTACGATGCAAGCGGCCAAAGTCACTGAACAGGTTGCGACAGATTCCAAACCGAGTACTTCACGATTTTCTAGACTTAAATCTTGGGATCCTAGGCCCAAGCGTGAATTCACTCCCTTAGGATAACCTCTTGAAGTGGTTTACAAGACTCTTGTAGACAACAATTTACTCACTAAATTGGATAATTCATGACCTTATGATCCGCAACCAAGACCCTCTTGGTGGAATGAATCCACTTATTGTGATTTTCACCAAAACAAAGGTCATAAAATGGTTACTTGTCTTAAATTGTGGCATAAAATCTAGGATCTCATTGATAGTGAGGTTATTGCTATGGGAGGTCACAACAAAAATTCTAATCACCAAGCTTTCAAAGATCCATTTCCTCCTCATAGGAAAGGTGAATCATCTAAAGGAAAAAATACTGATGCTAAGGTCAACTATACATACACCAATAATGACAATGTCATTAATATGGTTGAACCTGTTGACACTGAATATTGTAATGTCATCATTCTTAAGGGAAAGGAAGATACCTCTAAGTCCAAAACACCTTTCAATTTGCAAGGGTCTACACCTCAGTCTTCTAAACAAGGACAGTCTCAAGTCAGCGCTAATGTTGTTACTCGACCTCGCACTAAAATCATCCTCAAAGGCCCTGAGCCTTCTATATCTACATCAACTCAACCTTCAAAAAAAACTAAGGTTGACTCTGCTAATAAGAATCCAAAAGTGGGTTCCTCATCTAATGCTGCCAACTACAACATTCTTGATCAATTGCAACATACTAATGCTCAGATAACTATTTTTGAGCTCCTAAAAATCTCCCCTGCTCATAGGGAAATCCTAGACAAAGTCCTCACTGAGGCAAATGTCCCAAAAGATCTTGATCTTGACCAGTTTCAATCTATGGTAGGTCACTTGACCTCCTCACATTACTTGTCTTTCTCTGAGGAAGATGACCATTCTTTGAGGCACCCGCATAATAACCCTCTGCACATTGAAGTCATGATTGGTCCAAAGCATGTTCGCCGTGTTCTCATAAATAACGACACTGGCCTAAATATTTGCTCTGCTAGTTTCCTTATTGAGTTAGGCTATGGAAAAGATTGCATTGATGCTCGCAAAAAGATTACCATTAAAGCCTATGATGAAGAAGAACGCAAATCCAAGGGGTTAGTTGTCTTGCCAATAAGAGTTGGTCCTATTGAATGAGATGTTGTCTGTCAAGTGCTTGACATTCCTTTGGCATACAATATTCTGTTAGGAAGGCCATGGATCCATGAAATGCAGGCTGTCGCTTCCACATACCATTAGTGCATTAAGTTCCCATTCCAAGGATTTGAAGTGACTATACCTGCTAATACATGCTATGATTGCAATGCCCTCACAAAATCTACTGACAACTCTGTGCCTACCAACAGAGAATCTATTGAACTTCTTGAGAATAAATTAAAAGAAATGGAAAAGAGTTTGACCCTCAAAGAAACTAACATGGGAGGATATCAGATTGAACCTGTGCTATCTATTACATCTTTGCCTTTATCTCCCTGTTCATTTGGGAGACCTTCTGAGAGCACTAAACCTTCTACGGTTCCTCCTCCAACAAAGTATGGTGGTACCTTTGTACAAGCCATAGTACCATTAGAAGAAGAAGCTAAAAACAGAGCTATCAAAGCTTGGATCTATAAAGGAGAAGACAATTCTGAACAAACTCCTCCTTATGACATTAAACCTGAGCAATATGGCAAAGGTTTATCTATTATGCAACATTTTGGCTATAAAGGAAATGGTCCCATAGGTGCAAATCATAAGGGGTTGATTGCACCACTTGAAGCTATTGGTCACAAAACACACGACTCTATAGGTATAGGCTTCCAGAAACTCACATTTCAATTGGGAATAAACAAGTTTGTATCTCGAGAAGATAAGAAACCAACACCTGAAGAAACACCTAAAATTGAAGAACCTGGAGACAGCTCTGATGAGGATACTTTTCCTTATCCTATTCCTCCAGACTTGGTGACATTCTTTGCTGAGCCAGATGACTTTATACCGCGTGTCAGTATAGTAGACACTAACAGTGATTCTAATACCACCACTTCCTTTACTCCATTAACTTATGAGGAGTGGAAATAAATACACACTGCAAATTTAGGTCATCAAGGTGATTTATACATAACACCACACTTTCAAGAACAGTTTGACCAAAAATTCCAGTCACTTCTCATTACACAAGAGGTAGCTTATGCTACAAACACTACTAAGGTACCTAGGTCAACATGTGCTCATCTGACTATAGCAGAGGTTCTAGGTAGAACTCATCCCAAGTGGGGACAAAGGGTTGATTTCACCCATGTTCTTGACATGAGACCTAATGATGAAATAGACTCCCATGAATATGAGTTTGATAGCTTGTCATATGCCACTTTTGACAGAGATACAAATACAACTAATGCATATTAAAACCTTCTTGAAGTAGGTGAACGGTCTAGTGTAGGGTCACATGAGTCCAAATCCCTAGATGTTAACATGTCGTCTACTACGGTCGTTAGGAATCAAAGGAATTCGACTATACCTCAGGATGAGATCGCTTTAGGTCTCAACTTGCTTGTCCATGCCTTTGATGATTATACCATGAATGCAATTGAACCCATCACTCCTCTTTCACTTTTTCATCCTAAGCTTATAGACTGGAACTCTACCTCCCCATCTAATGAAGTCCTTACGTTCCAGAATGATTATGCTCTTGCCTGTTACCTACACGCTGTCAAACTTGTAACGTCCTCCACTAGCAAAGAAAATGTCAATATGACTGAGGCGGACATCAAGTATCTTAGTCACAAAATAAAAAGAAGAAAAAATAGGTGCTCTGATGGTGAAAACCACATTGTGGAAGTATCAGAGCCTAAAATAGTCAAAATAAAAGACATATCCAAGGGTGAAAACCTCTCCAAGGTGCCCAATGATGAGATAATTGATGCGCTTTCAAGTCATTTTTAGGAGATATCATCTGTGCTTATTGAACCAACTCAACCTATCAACTTGGGTATAGAGGTAGAACCTCAGATTATTCACTTGGCACAATCACTATAAGAGGCAGAAAGAGAGGAATTCACTACATTCTTCAGAAGCAGAAAGAGAGGAATTCACTACATTCTTCAGAAGCAAAAAGATAATGCATGGAAATATTTAGATATGCTGGGATTAGACCCTAATCCAACCATGCACCATTTATCCATTGCATTAGGTGTTAATCCCGTCAAGCAGAAGCTTCACAAAATATATCCACATGTAGCTCTACTTGTCAAAGCTGAATTAGAGAAACTTCTTAAGGCAATGTTTATTAGAGTAATTGATTATGCAGAGTGGATCTCTAATATTGTTCCAGTATCAAAACATGATAAATCTAT
>MU223831.1:220625-251586 GCA_018584345.1 Thuja plicata | reverse complement strand
TTCTCAAAAGTGACTTTATTTATTGGAAAAGTGATTATGTTCTAGTTAGAAGTGATATTATACATATTTATCATAGCCTATAAGCACAAATGTACAAAAAGAAGATCCAAGAACTAATTAGAATCAATGAGGGATGGGCCCCATAGTTTGCACCATTTGTGTGTGTAATTTGAATCAAAAACATATATATAATATTAACTTATAAGATTTCAAATCAACTTGATAAAATAGCTAAAATAATGAAATGAAAGATCATGGGAATTCTATGGCTCACTAGTTCTAGGGATTTGAATTATGCTCTTAAATCCAAATTTGATCATCAAGTGGCAACCTAGAAAATGAGATTATGAGATGAATTGATGAATCTATGATGAAATGAATAAAAAAACCACTCTAAATTATCAAAATCACTATGATGCAAAGCCATTTCTCCATTATAGTTCTCTAAATGATGAATCTAACTACAATTTCCTATAAAAACGATTCTTAGATGATGAATGCAAACTAGAATTATGATGACACTAAATGAAAAGTGGAGAGATATCTCAACTGGTCTAATTATTCATCATATTTATAGGATTTATAACGATGTAGGGTGTGATTTTGATTAACCATAGTCAAGGTATAGTTGAGGTTGGGGGTTGATGATGTGTTCCATTTGGATGTTCAATATTCTCTTTCAATATTGAATGGTCATAATAGAAAATCCTTGGAGTGACCCATGTTCACGTGATTCTTGTCTCCCATTGGTTCATTTGATATCATCTTGTAGTTGTAGGTGAGACATTTTAGGAGGAATAAATTCAATGAATTAATTAAATTAACCATGTTTGATATTTGAATAGGTTAGAATTAATTAATTAATGAACTATATAATCAAATGGTTAGTTAGACATAATTAACCAAAATTGATTTAATTAATCGTAATGGATTGGATTTAATTATATTTTCTCTTTGACAATTTTTAGGTATATACACCAACTCTTCATGTTTTACTATGGGAGGGTAGAGAGAGGATAAAAGGAAATGGTTGCTTGAAGTTGATTCACTAGAAATTCCATGAATTCCTTGAGTCTTTCAAAGAGGTAATAGAAAAATTAGGAACCCTTGACTTTTGGGCACAAAAACTATGGAATTATCATATCGGGGTAGGGACAAGATGCAAAAGATAGAAGGACATAGTACACAATAAAAAAGTTAGAACGACATAGTGTCGGATGAAAAAGTTAGATATACATAGTGAAATTCATCTAAGCCCTCCTATTAGAATGCAAAATATAGGGCCCACAAGATTTGTTCCTAACTCCTCTGAAATAACTACTTAAGATAATGTTTCTCGCTAAGATACCACAATATAACTCAAACTACAATGGTTGAAATAGTACCAGACATGGTTCAACCAATTTCTACCTATGATGAAATAATAAAAGACAAAATAATAATAGGTGATAGATTTTTCCCTCAAAATGATGTTTGCAGATAGAAATATTGACATAATTAGAGAAATAAAAAGAAAGAGAAAGCAAGGCATAGTCCAATATATCTTCTCCTTTAATTATCTGAATGCCATCTAGGGTCAATAAATGATACACTAGTTATTTTTTAGTCTTCCTTAGGATTAGAAAAGAACATACTCTTACAATAAATCCTCCCTAAGGAGACTCTAGTATAAATCTTAATCCAAAATCTATTTTTTACAATGTGCCCTCAAGATTTATATAGGAAAACCCTCGAGCTAGTCCTCATAAATATGACTTAAAATTTTTTTTGTTAATGTGGCATGTACAGAGGAGGTAATCTTAAAAATACATCTGTAATGGTAGTGAAATACTCAAAGGGTGGTACATATTTTAAGATTTCAAAAGTGCCTCAAAGAGCACTGGATCAAGTGGAAGAGCATTGTCATCCTCTGATTGGAAGTAGGATATGTGTTGAATAGGTGAGATTTATTGAAGAAATGGTTGCCAAAGTTGATTGTGGGGTTCATGGTGTTGACATGTGGAAATTTGATGTATTAACCTATCAGGGAGAAAAGTTATCACAAATTGAGAGAGGAGAGTGTGATGCACCTGATGCCAGACAACCTCTATCAATAGGTGGTTTTCGTAAAAATTATCTACAGAGACCTAGTTGGGGGTTTTTGTCAATATTTATTTATTTGAACATATTATGTGATCTCAATACCTATTAAACCTATATCCCTAGGAATACCCTCCTGGGTTTGATTTGAGCTCAAAATGAAGGATATAAATGCTCCTCTCATAGATTTTTGTTTCATTCTTCCAAAGTTTATTGGTGATTTGATTTCACCTACAAAACCACAACCCTAGCCTTCAAGGTGATATTTTTATCTAGGAGGTGGAACAACAATTTTGAGACCAATATGTTCATGCAATGAATTAAACTACACTACTATCAAAATGAAGGAGATAAATCCTCCTCTCATATATTTTTGTTTCATTCCCCCAACTTTTATTGATGATTTGATATCACCTACAAGACCACAACCCTAGCCTTCAAAGTGATATTTTTATCTATGAGGTGGAACAATACCACACTACTTTTGATATATTTCTCATTCTTTAGTTTCAATTTTGACATTATTTGATCAAAGAATAAAGTTGAATGAGATCATAAGTCATCCAACTCATAAAAATTAGTTTGATTCCTCAAAAAACTTCCTACAAAATTTAAAACTAGGGACATTTAAAGGAAAAAAATATGACCAAGTCTTCCAAAAGTTTATTGTGTATTTAAAATTTATGATTTTTTTCATGAATGGAAAGCATGCCAAAAACCTCTCATGAGATGTTTAAATATTAATAATTTGAATTTCAATATCATAAAAATATGCACGGCATAAGTGAATGATTATGCATGAATGTAAATTTTATCTTACTATTTTTCATATTATTTAAAGTACTTATGGCTATTCCTACCATCCATATGATCTATTTTGTAACACTAAAATTATGATTTATAAATGTAACAAGGTGATCCTAGATTTTGTTACTAGCATAAGAACCTTTAGGAGTTGCTGGATGGTCAATAAGAATATATCAATAATCATGTTGACAAAGTGGGTAAGTGCACTAAGATTGTGGAGAAAAAATATGCCAATATTTTTTGGCCCATATCAAGGCAGTTGGTGCTTTCCAAATATGGTGTACACAATTTTTGGCACTATTAAAATAGGATCAGCATGCCAAGCTTGCAATTTGGACATGAAAAATCTATTTGGTACACACCAAAAATGACATGCACCAAATATGGCATGCGCCAAATGTTTAGCATTGGAAAATTGTCTTTCCCTTTACCTCTCTTTCTCCCACTTGGATAAAATTCTTCAAACTCAAGTAAAATCAAATCTCTGAGAAAAATATATACGTTAAATTCATTTCAATTTTTTTTTTTTTGGTATTAAGGAACATTGAGAGGGGAGGTGAATCAGTGTTCTATATTTTTTAACTTTGGTGACCAGATTCCTCAAGTATAAACCAAATACAATTAAGAACAGTAAAATTAAATATAAACAATACATCGAAAACAACATAACACCGTGATTTTTACATGGAAATCTTGTTAGGGTAAAAACCACAATGGGGATGGAACCCACATGATTTACTCTACAAAATAAATAATCCTATCAAAGGTTTAAGTACAAAAGGGGAATGAACATGCAATCAAGCTTACATGCTAGATCTCACTGCTCAATTACAATAAGGGATACTACCATGGGAAGGCTTACTTCCTTTAAAAAAAAGACAATAATCCATGGTAGCTGATTATGATCATTGCATCTGCAAATGCAAAATCAATTCCATGAAAGTATAGTACAATATCTTTTATCAACTATGATTTGAATGTCTGATTATATCATCTTCACACATACAATAATAATATCTCCCATATCTCTCAAAATATCTAATCAACTCAAGCTTATATACCAATTCTCAAAAATAGGGTCACCATTGGGCCCACCTCAAGAACATATAAATAAAATATGATACATATAGAATAGTAGATCAAATCCATATGATAATTTCAATAATAACCTTGAACAACCATATAAAATACTTCTTCCAAGTTGGCTCTATGTCCTCAAACTCATAAAATGATCAAACAAACTGTTAGGATTGATTAATCATCTACTAAACCATATCTCTGTTCTTTGCTAATAACTAGAAAAATGCCAAACAAATCTGCATATCTTCATCATATAATAACATCAAGTGTTTCACAGGTATATTAAGATATAATATACCTCAGAAATATCCTCCTAGGATCACATATCAAAACTTTCAACTAGATGTCCATACCGATCCATTTATTGAACTTTGTACATTTTCTCTTCTCTACCATACTTAAGCAAGTGTATCTCCTAACCTTCAGAATGGAAAAAACATGATGAATGAACATGTGTAGCACATATATTTTCCATCAATGAAAACATATCAATCCTAAAGATTAGTTTCTATTTCTAACAATCACCCCCGATGGCATTTATGGCAACACTTAGTGAAAAAAGACTAAGTGTCAAAAATCAAAATGCCAAATATGTTGTTAGAGTGTTTGGTCTCCAAAAAATAAAAATATTATACTTTCATTAGCTCCCCCTGACATGAATACACATTTTTTAGTCTAATCTCTCCCCCTGACATAATCTCTAGCTTCTTCCTATAAGTCTCTCCTTCACTATAATTAAGGTTCTGATCAAATCTATGAGAGAAATGATTTTCCTTTCATGATCTGATATTGAAGTTCTAAAAAGATCGAAAGATATTGACAATCCATTCAATTTGTTCTCACTCTCCCTTACAAACTTTTACAAATTTTCAACACATCTAGAATATAAAATGCATGCTCTATAATTTTTTCCTCCTTTGGTTAGATCATCTTTTAATCTTTGTATGCCAACACACGGAGATTTTCTATCTTGTGTGTTTGAAGCCCATAATGAATTGAATCTTTTCTCATCAAATTAACTCTTCACCTTAACCATAGCAGAATTTCCTATAGAGTTAAAGTAAGTACTTACTACATTAATCAAGGCCTCAAGTTGGATATATGGTGTATCAGTTGGACCATTAACATAGTATAGAATAATATTTCTCAATAAATTAGATGCGAGAACTGATGCAGCATTAGTCTTTCTTATCCCTACTTTCCTCTAGGGGCTCCTAGGTCACTCCACTGACCCAATAGGGTTCTTTAACTAACCATATTCTCCTTAAGACTCTTTTCACAAGATCCTACTTCTTCAACTAGTGAAACACCAACAATGTAAAACACAAACTCACCATAGCTTTGTAAAAGACACTTTCTAGCCTTTCTTGCTCCATCTTCCCAAGATGCTCCAACTGATCCAAATTGATCATTTCTCAATTCATAGAGAGGGATAGGGCCTTGAATTTTTTTTTAGGATCCTTTCCACCACCTGCAACCATATTTTTCTTTGAAACCCTAATCGAATCCCAAGAATCACATCATTTGCTTCCTAAATAGGGCTACAAGTAATTAGGCCTAATTAGGCATCTTTTCTACATTAACTCACAAAAAGTTTTAACAACTGGACAAACAATTTTAGGATCTAGATACCCTTTATCAAGACACTAGATATTTTGTAGGTCTAGGGTCCCCAAGCTGTCCGTACAGCTCTGCCTATAACCAAGGCTAAAATTCAAGGTTTTGAAGCTTTTAAAACCAGTCTGATAGAAACTTCATTCTAGACCCCAATGTACATACACCAAACCTTTCCATGTAAGTTGGAACTTCACAACACATTACCCTACTCCCTTCAAAGATTTTATTGAAGCAATGATTGCTTTCAATCCACCAAATAAGCTCTGTAACTACTGATGACCCCTAGCCATGCATCACTAGCTTGCCTAGGGCATCATCCCAAAAATGGCTTCCATGATTTTCTGGGGCCCTCCTTCACTATAAATATAGTACATGGATTCACCTTCCATAATCCAATAGCCCATGAAAATTCCATAGTGGAAGATAGAGTTATGACTCCATTTGCAGACAGTGCCCAATTCGAACAAGCGACTGGTTAAAAACTAAAAGATTTTGCAGAAGTAATCAAAACTATTCAATCTAACAAACTACAACCACACAAATTCTTGAAAAAACCTACATTAACAATATCAATTCTTACAGAAGTAGACTCAATCTATTAAACTATCTAATGCTCACAAAACACTAAAACTATAACTAATATTGAATTTTCTAGTCTATACACAATCTGACATCAACTTGCCAACCCTACAAAATTCTTGAGTATGGTATTATATAATTGACCAAGGCACTCAAAAACTAATTTCAGATAGTTAAGGAACTAATTCCTTCAAAGGTGCATTCTTCTCATAAATTTTTTCAATGTTGTCAATGACAACATTGACAACTTTTGCAACTTTTTGGATATGCTATCCAAACTTGGTCTAACCTTGTCCAAACTTGTCCAAACCAATAATTAGGATTAAATAAAATCAAATAGGAACTCTAGCCCCTTGTTTGAATAATTTGGAAATGAAATACCAAAAACACCCTATTGGATCTAGATGGACACAAAAGTCTCTTAGGACCTAACAAGACATCCTCCTACTTAGCACTCTACACATTAGGACTCTTAGTCCCTTTATTCACCTAGTGGTCTAGCTAGAACCACTACAAGCCAAAAATATAGAAGAAACCCTAGGTTAGATTTTATCATTTAGCCTTCCTAGGTGCTCCTACACCATACTCCCCCAAAAAGGAAAATCTAAGTCACTCCTATGGATAAGAGATCCACTGAAATGCCCACCTTCTTGAAGTCTTCCTCTGCAATCCATGAGGCCTCTAACTCTGGTTTATCCTTCCACTGAATCAAATGTTCCATGTAGACTTTATGTCTTGTAGTCTTCTTAACCTAGGAGTCTATAACTTTATCAACTACCATCTAAAACTTTGGAGGTAATATAGTAGCCTCCACATCATCACTAACCCCTTGACTGTTTAGATTGATCTCATCTATCTGCCCTCTGAACTCGATTAAGTATTGAACATTAAACACTAGAGATATACTCAAGTCTGATGATAAATAAATCTTATAGGAATTAGCCCCATATTTGGCCAAGATTTGGAAAGTTCCCACCCTTTTCATTTAAATATTGGTAGGGACACCCTTCTGTACCATTGATTTGTTCGAGTGAACCATTACATAGTCACCCACTTCAAACTGAACACCCTTCCTCTTCTCGTCAACTTTGGCTTTCAAATTTTGTCGACTATCTTGGATCTTCTTCTTGACTTGGTCTTGGATCTCTTTCATGGTATGGTGAAGTCCTCTGCATTCCCACTTCTATACTCCATATTTCCAAGATCTCTAAGTTCAAAAATACCCCTTGGGTGCATCACATAAACCACTTTAAATGGGCTCTTTCCTGTCATCCTATTATTACTATCATTGTAAGCATATTATTCTTGGGGAATGACCACATCCCAAGTCTTCCCATAATCCTTAGTTAGGCACATTAAAAGGTTACCAAACACCCTATTTACCACCTTAGTTTCCCCATCAGTCTGAGGGTGGTAAGCTGAGCCAAATGATAGATTAGTGCCCAATCTAGTCCATAATGTCCTCCAAAAATGGCTCATAAATTTTATATCCCTATCTGATACTATACTCAAAGAAAGACCATGAATAATCATAATTTACTTGAAAAATTAATAGGCTATGTGGCTAGCATCATTAGTAGTCTTACATGGAATGAAATCTCCCATTTTACTAAATCTATCAACTACTACATAGATGTTGTCACACCCTTTCTTAGTTTTGGGCAGACCTACAATAAAATACATACTCACACACTCCCATGGCCTATTAGGGATTGGTAGAGGCTTATACAACCCTATATTAATCATTCCTCATTTTTCCTTCATGCAAACAATACACTGCTCTACATACTTGGTGACATCTTTCACCAACTTTGGCCAATGGTAGAACCTTTAGACAAGTTACAAGATTTTGTCCTTCCCAAAATGACCACTTAGAGATCCACTATGTTTCTCTTTTATGAGATTCATCCTCATTGACCCTTTAGGTGCACATAATTGATTTCCCTTCAACAAAAATCCATTTTGTAAAGTAAAATTAGAGAAATTTCTATGAAAGTGATTTTCAAAATCAACACATACCTTATAGGCTTCACCAAAATCCTCATCTACTTTGTAGAGGTCTCTAAAACTATCAATGCCAATGTTATTTTTTTGGAATTCTTGGACTCTAAGTAACCTCCTACTTAAGGCATCTACCACCTTATTGAGTTGACCTTTCTTGTGTTTAATAGTAAAAGTGAATGCCTGCAAGTACTCCATCCATTTCAAATGCCTATTGCTTAGCTTCTCTTGTGTGTTAATGTAACTAAGAGCTTGATTGTCTCTAAATACCACAAACTCCTTAGGAAATAGATAATGCCTCCATTTTATTAAAGATTGAACTAAAGCATATAGTTCTAAATCATAAGAAGAGTATCTCTTCTTAGCCTCATTCAATTTCTCACTAAAGAAGGCAATAGGCCTACCTTCCTAACTCAATACCCCTCCTACTGCCATTCCACTAGCATCACATTCAATGGTAAACAAATTCTCAAAGCTTGGAAACTATAGGATACATTGAGTAGCCACTTATTTCTTCAATAACTCAAAGGCTTTCACTAATATTGTCCATCTAAACTTAGTTTTGACCCCACCCTTTATAATATCCATCAATGGTGCACATATCCCACTAAAATTCCTAATAAACTAGATAAAGAATTGTGCAAGGCCATGAAAAATCCTTACCTCAGTGGCTGTAGTGGGTGGAGGCAAGTTTAGGATAGTAAAAACCTTGTCTTTGTCCATCTTCAAAGACCCTTTGGACACCACAAAGCCCAAATAGACTAGTTCTTGTTTGAAGAAATCACACTTCTCAAGGTTAATATCCAATTTATCCTCATGTAATCTCTGCAACACTGCCTCTACATGCTTGACATGGTCCTCCCTTATCTTACTAAATATCAGTATATCATCAAGATATACCACCACAAACTTCCCTGTGAAGTCCTTGAGCACTTCAATCATGAGTCTCATGAATGTGCATGGAGCATTTGAGAGACCAAATGGCATAACAAGCCATTCATATAACCCATCTATGGTCTTGAATGTCATTTTCCAATCATCACCTTCCTTCAACCTGATTTGGTGATAACCACTTTTAAAATCCAGCTTGGTAAAGTACATTTCCCCTCCAAGGCAATCCATAAGGTCCTCTATTGTAGGTATAGGGAACCTATACCTTATTATGATCCTATTTATAGCCCTTGAGTCTATGCATAGTCTCCATTTTCATCCCTTCTTGGATGCCAAGAGAACTGAGACTACACAAGGGCTAATACTCTTCTTGATCAAGCCTTGATCCAAGAGTTCATGTACTTGTCTAGCTACCTCCAAGTTCTGCTCCGGAGTAAGCTTGTATGCTTCTTTATTGGGAAAATATGCCTCTGACACAAATTCTATTTGATGACTTATTTCCCTCTTAGGTGGTAGGGTTGCAGGAGTTCCATCACTCACTATGTCCTTGTACTTCTCAAGTAGTTATTGTACTTCTGATGGTCATATATCCTTCACTATTTCTTCTTCCTCCTTAGGTCTTAGCACAATGGCATACCCTTCACTCTCATCATCCTTGATGTCTTTCATAAACTCCTTTCCATTGCATAACATAACACTAGGAGTTTTGGCTTGTGGTTCTTCATCCTCTAGTAATGACTGAATTTTGAAAGTCTTCCCTCCTTTCTTGAAAGTGATGGGGTTATCCTTCCCATCATATACTACCCCATTATCAAATTTCCAAGGCCTTCCTTGTAGAAAATGGAAAGCATCCATTGGTAGGATGTCACAAAGTAATCTATCCTTATACCCTACAAATGAAAAGTCAACACATGTATGCTCATTGACAAATACACTGTGGCCTTTGTTGAGTCATGTCACCTTATAAGGGTTCACATGGGGTATTTTGTCTAACTTAAGTTTCGCTACTTCCTCCTCTGAGATGATATTATCTATGGATCCAGAGTCGACAATCACCTTACATACCTTGCCAAGGATCTTGCATCTAATTCTAAACAATGCCCTCTTGTGTTTGGGATCACCCTTGATTAGTTTCCTTACTAGTACCCTTATGAACATTAGATTCTCACCCATATCTAAATCTAGAGGGTCTATCTCAGGGGTTTCCATACTTTCAGTGTCCTCATGTGCATATGTTACCCTTTTGTCACTGTTTTCTGCAAAAGGTTTGTCAGGACATCTATAGGCTAGATGGCCTAGTTTCACACAATAATAACACTTCATGGTTGCAAATTAAGAACTAATCCTATCCCCTCTTCCTCTATTAGGACCAAAATGGTTACCCCTACCTCTATTATAGCCTCCTCTTAAACTACTTTCTGTCTATTGCTCTATCAACTTCTTCTCTCCTTGTGACCCTTGTTCACTACCCCTACCTTGGTAACCTCCTCTTTGACCCCTTTGGTCTCTTCCTCTGCCTCTATTTTTATTGTTGTTCTTGAAGCTAGAATACCCTTTCTTCTTATTCTTATCTTCCACCCTTATAGCTAATTGATGACACTTTTGAATTGTATTTGTTTTCCATAGGATAATCTCTTCTTGGATGTTCCACTTCAATCCACCAAAGTATCTAGCCACTTTGGTTGACTCTTCTTCCTGCAATTTAGACCTTAGACACAATCTTTGGAATTCCTCAGTATATGAGGCCACATCTGGGTCTTTTGGTTTCATGTTTTGTCTCTTCCTATGGATTTGGATTTCATAATCCTCTGGGAGATAATTCTCCTTCAACTTGGTCACCATGGAATTCCAATTTTATAATCGTTGCTTTCCCATTCTTACCCTCTCATCCTGAAGGTATTTCCAGCAAGTCAAAGCTGACCCTTTGAGTCTTGACTTGGCCACTTTGATCTTTTGGGCTTCAGTTATTCCCTCACACTCAAAATGATTCTCCATTGCCTCAATCCAGTCCATGACTATCTCAATATCCATCTTTCCTCCAAACAAAGGTATTCCTTCCAAAGCCTTGCAACTTAATGCCTATATGGTCTTCAAGAAAGGTTCCTCATTCAACACTGGGTCTGATTCAGGGATGAAGTATTCCTCTTCAACTTTTTTCTTCCCCCTATTACTGGTTTCAGCTTCAAAGTCTTTCTTCCTAGCAGCATCTACTAGTTCTTCCATTCTCAACCTCATTGCTTCCAAGGTACCCTCAAGGAGTCTATTTTTCTCCTTTTTCTCTTCCATGTCCTTGGCTAATTCTACATTTGTCACCATCTTTGTAGAACCAGTAGATTCCACTTCTGACATACACAATCCCAAGCCTTAGCTTGCTCCGATACCACTCTAATGTAGCACTATTCTTGCTTATTCCTAGTTTCTTCTAGGGGCTCCTAGGTTACTCCATTGACCCAATAGGGTTCTTGTTGAAATAGTCCCAAGGGATAACTGGGAGGGGGGGTGAATCAGTTATTAGATGGTTTAATTCTTCTCTCTAATTAATTACAGAATAACACTAAGCATATACACATTAAGATAACACAAAATAGAACACCAGGATTTTGGTTATAGGGAAACCAAAATAGGTAAAAGCCCTAGAGGGAATTAGCACCAACAAAGAACTGTACTTGAGTATAATAATCCCTATTAGAAGATATTACAACCCTGTTAGGAGTTGATCTTTGCAATTTGATAAGTACAGTGACCTGGTTAAGGGTCGAACCCTATTAGGAGTCTTTTACAAGTAACCCTGTTAGGGGTGAGGACTCATTGTCCAAAAGCTCACTGCTAAAATGATGAAGGCTATAACCTTCAGTAAAATAGATATACACTATATCTAATAATGAACTATTTGAGTAGACCTATTGTCTTGATAAGTTCCAATGTATTGTATGCTTTCACTGCTTCTTCACATAGATATTTGATTGATTAATGAAATGGATTTACTATCCCAAAACCACTAGCATTTGACTCTGTTCCTTTTCTATCTATTTTCTTATCATTCACAATTTGCATTTAAAAAATGAACTGCTATATGTATCTTCTCTAAAAGGTATGTTCATGTCAGCTATAGGAATCCCTTCAATGCTTCTCTTGTCGGCCAAACTAAGCAAGAAACATAATTAGAACTACGCAACTCAAAATGAATAGATGCATTGCTTCACACAGTCGACTCCAGCAAAATTACCCAAACGTCATGCTTTGGATGAAAGATGATTAGTGCCTTTGGTTAATTGTCTTTTAATCATAACTAAAAATGAATATGAACATGCATATCCCATAGATAGGTGCAACTAAATAGTCAATAAAATTAGTGTCGGCTTTCTGAAAACAATCCTCTAAAACTATGGCTGGTGAACAGAGTAACATAACTCAACTGTTACTGAACTTCTGAGTCTGGGTGAATGCACATGGTATAGTGACTGTGTCTGAAACATAAAAACAACCACGCAAGGCTTCTCCATATTCATACCAAAAATTGAATACAGTTCACTTATGTATACTATATGTTGTCATCAATGAAAAACATATAGTCAACTATTTTCACAAAGGGAAATCTCCAATAATCTCCCCCTTTGACATTGATGGAAACATATGATTAAAAACACCATCAACCAAAAAGTGTCTTCTTTATTTTTACAATCTTCTTAATATCGTCAACAAAGGTTCCTCTTCACTGTTGAAACTCCTATGGATTTGTTTTTATTTTCATTACTATATACTCCCCCATAGTATATGACCCCCTTACTATATACCCCCTCTTTGACATCAATGGAAAGGGATGCCAAATACAATTAAGCATAGGTACTACTCCAGAAGTAGAGTAGTCAACCACTCATTAGTCACAAAGGACTGATATATTTTTTGTGAGCTCTAATCAGACTCAGGAAAGGGAATTACTCCCAGCTTCTTCCTGAGATACTCAAAAGTATCTTTTGATAGAGGTTTTGTGAATATGTCTAACAAGTGATGTTTGGTGCTCACATAATCCAACTTCATTTCCCCTTCTACAAATTTTTCTCTTAGAAAGTGATATTTATTTCTATGTGTTTTGTCTTTGCATGCATCATAGGGTTCTTCGACATATTAATAGTGCTAGTGTTGTCACAATGAATGATAATAGGATAATTAATTTGGATTCCAAAGTCTTTAATCATCTTTTGGATCCAAACCATGGTTGAAAAATTCAATGCAGCTGCTACATACTCAGCTTCTGCTGTTGACTTAGAAATATAGTTTTGATTCTTACTTGTCCAAGTAACCAACCTTTCTTTAAGAAATAGTGCTCCTCCTGAGGTACTCTTTCTGTCATCAACACAACTTGCCCAATCTGCATCTATGTATACATGAAGTTCTACATTTTTTGAGTTAGTATAATATAAACCATAGCCTATAGTTCCCTTTAAATATCTGAATATTCTTTTTATTTCCATTAAGTGATTTTTTTTATGTTTAGCTGCAAATCTCCCAACAATGCCAACTGTATTAGATATATTTGGTCTTGATTCAGTGAGATATATGAGTTTTTGAATCATGGATTTTTAAAGTGTTTTGTCATCATTTTTAGAAAGCTTGCTTCCTATTATCATAGGAGTGCTTACTGGCTTGAAATATTCCATCTTGAATGTCTTCAATATCTCCTTTGCATAATTAGACCGCTTTATGAATATACCTCTATCTGTCTACTTTACATTTAATCCCAAAAAGTATTTTATAGGTCCAATCACGCTCATTTTGAATTCACTCTCCATCTCTTTTGCAAATTCTACACTAATCTTGTCATTACCTCCAAAAATAATGTCATCAACAGAGATATCAACAAGTAATAATCCTTTAGGTGTCTCTCTAATGAATAAGTTGCAATCTGTTGCTCCCTTTTTGAATCCAATCTTTGTTAAGCAGCCATTAAGTCTCCCATTCCATATGCTCTTGGGGCCTGTTTGAGTCCATAGAGGGAATTCTTTAGTCTGCATACCATGTCTGGTTTGTCTTAAATTTTGAATCCTTTAGGCTGCTCTATGTAAACTTCTTTCTTCAAGTCACTGTTCAAAAATGCTGACTTGAGATCCATTTGATATAATTTGAAGTTTTTGAATGTTGCATAAGCTAAAAACAACTTTATAGATTCCAGTCTTCTCACAAGGGAAAATGTATCAGTATAGTCAATTCCTTCTCTCTACGCATATCCCTTACATACCAATCTTGCTTTGTTTCTTATCATTGTCCCATCTTCATTCATTTTGTTTCATAATATCCACTTAGTTCTAATCACATTCTTGTTACAAGGACTAGGGACCAATTCCCATGTGTCATTCTTAATTATTTGATCTAATTATTCTTGCATTGCAATTTTCCAATATGAATCATTACACACATTTTCAACACTTAAGGGTTCAATCTGTGAAAGTAAGCATACCTCTTCATCAATGGTTGAACCTTTTTCTCTGGATCTTGTCAAAACATTACTACTCTAATCTCCAATGATATATTCTTTAGAGTGGTATTTAGATGTGTATTTTGAGATTTTAGGTGTGACACTTTCATCTATAATCTATGATTCTTCTTCACTTGGTTCAGGGTTGTTGCATGATACATCAATACAGTCAAACATTTCTTCAATAACTGTATCTTTATTGATAGGTCTAGGTTCATCTTCAATCATAGGTGCATATTCATAATATCTCTCTTAAAGCATGAGCTTCTCATTAATCTTCACATGTGCACTCTCAATGATTTTCTTCAAACTTAAATTGAAACATTTCTAAGATTTTCTCTTAGTAGAGTAACCAAGAAAAATACCTTCATCGCTTCTAGCATCAAATTTTCGAACACCATTATCTCTCTTGATGTAACACTTGCTTCCAAAGATTTTGAAGTATTTTACTGTAGGTACATTACCAAACCAAAGTTCATAAGGTGTTTTTTCTGTACCTGGTCTTAGTTGAATTCTATTGATTGTATAGACTGTTGTATTGACTACATCTCTCTAATAGGTGTGCACAACTTTTCCTTCAATCATGATAGTGCACACTGTGTCAAGTATTATCTTGTTTCTCCTTTTTGCAATTCTATTTTGTTGAGGGGTTCTAGGTGCACTTAGTTTTCTTTTGATCCCATGTTCTTTACAGCACTCAAAAAACTTGTCAGAGATGAATTCTCCTCCTCTATCAGATCTCATACATTTTATCTTTAATCCTGACTCATTTTCAACTTTAGCTTTGAATATTTTGAAATTATCAAAAGCTTCATATTTTTCTTTAAAGAACACAACCCACATCATCCTGGAGAAATAATTAACAAACAAAATAAAATACCTTTCACCATACTATGATCTTGTTTGAGTAGGTCCACATAAGTCTGTATGTATTAGATCCAATTTGTTCTCTGTAGAGTTTTGTTTTCTTCTGAATAAGGTCCTCACATGCTTCCCCATCACACATTCCCTGTACATAGTATCAATTGGTATTGCAATACTAGGAAGGTCTCTTACTGCCTTCACATTACTTATCTTCACTATGTTGTCAAAATTGATGTGACAAAGTCTTTTGTGCCAAATCCAACTGTAATCCACTTTTGCAACAAAAAAACTTACTTCAAAGTTAAGCTGAAAAACATTACCTTTGGTCTTTGAGACTGATGCAATCATGTCTCCTTCTTTGTTGTTAATAATGCACCTATTGTTTTTGAATTCCAACTAATATCCTTTATCTATAAATTGTCCAACACTTAGTAAGTTATGATACAAACCATCAACATACATAACATCATTTGTCTTCTTCTTTCCATCTAAGGTGATAGATCCTTTGCCTATGATAGGTTTGGGAGTGTTATCTCCAAATCTAACCATGCCACCTTTGTACTTATCTAGATGTACAAATCTATCTTTGTCACTTGTCATGTGATGTTAACACCCGATGTCTATGATCTAGTCTATTTTGATGTCAGCTTGTGAAACTAAAGCCAATTCTTGTGCTTTATTTTCATCTTCAATTTATATTTGATCAATCATTTTTTCATTATAATTAATTGCAATGAATCCAATTTCATCTTCTCCTGAATCATCATCAATTACACCATCTTCAGCATGGTAGAATTCCTTAGTGTATTTGGGTTTGTAATCTGATCTATACTTCTTGACTCTTATAGGACACTTAGATGCAAAGTTGCCAACTTTGTTGTATGAATAACAATTGAATGGTAGTTTTCCTTCATACTGTCCTTTACCTTTCCTTTCCTTCTTAGTAATCATAGCAATGATCTCTTCTAGTTCTATATCAACTTCTTCTTTCTCATTATTACTAGAGATGCTCAAGGATTTATTACCATGGACTAAGGCTTTGAAAGTTGTTTCCATTTAAGGTTTTGTCTTCAATCTTGATATCTCAAATGTGGATATTTTGCTAATCAAGGTTTCTCTTTTGAATTCCTTTGAGAATTGCATGGTTTCATCCAAGATTTTTATCTTTCTTTCATAATCTATTTTCAATGTGTTCATTAGTTTTTCCATTATATCATCCTCTAAAATTTCTCCACCATTGTTCTTGATTCCTGAGACTGCTTCATTAATCCTCTAATTGTAAGCTTTGATGTTTTCTTCAGGTAGCATCTCTAAATTGTTGTATCTTTTCTTCCATGTCTTTCTGCATGCATTCTTGTCTTGGATGTCTCCTTCAAACATGTCTTCTAGGTATTTCCAAATTGAATATGATTTGTCTGCCTTCTTGATCTTAGAAAATTCACTGTCACATAGGGCACTAATTAGGGATTCTTTGGCAATTGCATTTTGGGTGAATACTTCCTTTTTTTATTAGTAGAGTCTTCTTTTGCAAGGTCTTTCAAGGTGGGGACATCAATTGCATGAGTAGAAATCTCATAGATCTCAAAACCAATGCACTGAAGACCTGTTATAATTTTTTTTTGCCAATCAAGATAATTATCTCCATCAAACTTAGGACTCTCTTTCCTGAAGTATGCCATTTAATCTACCTTAATTTGCTAGAGTTTCTCTCCAAGACACTTGGCTCTAATATCAATTGTTGAAATAGTCCCAAGGGATAACTAAGAGGAGGGAGGGTGAATCAGTTATTAGCTATTTTAATTATTTTCTCTAATTAATTAAATAATAACATTAAGCATATACACATTAAGATAACACAAAATAGAACACCTCAATTTTGGTTACGGGGAAACCAAAATAGGTAAAAACCCAAGTGGGAATTAGCACCCACAAAGAAGTGTACTTGAGTATAATAATCCCTATTAGAAGATATTACAACCCTATTAGGAGTTGATCTTTTCAATACAATAAGTACAGTAACCTGGTTAAGGGTCGGACCCTGTTAGGGGTGAGGACTCACTGTCCAAAATCTCACTGATAAAATGATGAAGGCTACAACCTTCAATAAAATAGATATACAGTATATCTGATAATGAATTTTTTGAGTAGACCCATTATCTTGATCAGTTCCAATGTATTGTATGCTTTCACTACTTCTTCACATAGATCTTTGATTGATGAATGAAATGGATTTACTGTCCCAAAACAACTAGCATTCTCCTTTGTTCCTTTTCTATCTCTTTTCTTATCATTCAAACTTAGTGTTTAAAAAATGAACTACTATATGTATCTTCTCCAAAAGGTATGGTCATGTTGGCTATAGGAATCCCTTTAACGCTTCTCTTTCGGCCAAACTAAGCACGCAACATAATTAGAACCGCGGAACTCAAACTGAATAGATGCATCGCTTCACATAGTCGGCTCCACCAAAATTACCCAAATGTCATGCTTTAGATGAAACACAATTATCTCCTTTGGTTAATTGTCTTTTACTCATAACTAAAAATGAATCTAAACACGCATATCCCATAGATAGGTGCAATTGAATAATCAATAAAATTACTGTCAGCTTTCTAAAAACAATCCTCTAAAACTATGGCTGGTGAACAGAGTAACATAACTCAACTGTTACTAAAATTTTGAGTCTATGTGAATTCACATGGTATAGTGACTGTGTCTAAAACATAAAAACAACCACGCAAGGCTTCTCCATATTCATAGAAAAAAGTGAAAACAATTCACTGTTGTATACTATATTTTGTCATCGATGAGAAACATATAGTCAACTATTTGTGCAAAGGAAAATCTCCAATAGTTATTTCACTAACCCTATTATTCTTAGGACTCTTCTCACAATATCCTACTTCTTCAAGTAGTGAAACACCAACAATGTAAAACACAAACTCACCATAGCTCTTCAAAAGACTCTTTCTAGCCTTTCTTTCTCCATCTTCCCAAGATACTCCAACTGATCCAAATTGATCATATCTCAATCCAGAAAGAGGGATAGGGCCTTCAAGTTTTTTTTAGGATCCTTTCCACCACCTACAACCACACTTTTCTTTGAAACCCTAATCAAGTTCCAAGAATCACATCAATTGCTTCCCAAATAGGGCTACAAGCAATTAGGCCTAATTAGGCATCTTTTATCCATTAACTCAAAAAAAGTCTTAACAAGTGGCCAAAAAATCTTAGGATCTAGATACCCTTTATCAATACACTAGATATTTTCTAGGTCTAGGGTCCCCAAGCTGTCCGTATAGCTCTGCCTATAACCAAGGCTAAAATTTAGCATTTTGAGGCTTACAAAACCAGTCTGATAGAAACTTCATTCTAGACCCCAATCTGCATACACAAAACCTTCCCATGTAAATTGGGACTTCACAACACATTACCCTACACTCTTCCAAGATTTTATTGAAGCAATGATTGCTTTTAGTTCACCAAATAAGCTCTGCAACTACTGATGACCCCTAGGCATGCAACACTGGCTTGCCTAGGGCATCATCCTAAAAATGGATGCCATACTTTTCAGGGACCCTCCTTTATTATATATATATTATAAGGAGTCACCTTCCATAATCCAAGAGCCCATACAAATTCCACGGTGGAAGATGGAGTTATGAGTCCATTTGAAGATAGTGCCCAATTCAAACCAGCGATTGGTTAAAAACTAAAAGATTTTGCAAAAGTAATCAAAGCTATTCAATCTAAAAAAATACAACCACACAAAGTCTTGACAAAACCTACATTAACAATATCAATTATTATAGAATTAGATTCAATCCATTACACTATCAGATGCTCACAAAACACTCAAATTGGAATTAATATTGAATACTACAGTCCATACACAATCTGACATCAACTTGCCAACCCTGAAAAAAGCTTGAGGATGGTCTTATATAGTTGACCAAGGCACTCAAAAACTAGTTTCAGATAGTTAAGGAACTAATTCCTTTGAATTTTCTTTCTTGTCATAAATGTTGTCAATGTTGTCAATGACAATATTGACAACTTTTGCAACTTTTGGGATATGCTATCCAAACTTGGTCTAACCTTGTCGAAACTTGTCCAAACCACTAATTTAAATGAAATAACATCAAATAGGACCTCTAAACTCTTGTTTGACTCATTTGGAAATCAAATACCAAAAACACCCTATTGGACCTGTATGCACCCTAAAATGGTCGCCTAGATTATGGGCCCCCATTCTTAAAAATTATCAAATGACACAATCAATTTATCAAATTCATGAATCAATGCTTTGCAAAATTTTAATTCAAATCAATTTCCTTGATCAAATCATAACTAATTCAATTATTTTAATATTTCCTAAGGTTTGATCATTTTGATTTAATTAAAAGATTTAATCTCCCTTTTAATTAAATAAAATTCATCTTATTTAATTAAATTAAATTCCTCCCATTTAATTAAATAAAATTATTCTAATTTATTTAATTATAAAGAAAACCCTTCTTTTAATTAAATAAATAAAAATCCCCACTTAAAGCTCTTCTTTTGTTGAAAAAGGAAATAAATTAAATAAAAATCCCTTTTTCTTCACATCTTTCTAAGTGGTGGGCTTTTTGCTTTAAATGAGCACATGGATCAATGAAGATTTAATCTCCACCATTGTTTATTTTCTATTTACCTCTTAATCTCAACCGTTTACTTTCCTATATAAGGAAACCTCTCCTTCTCATTTTCATATAAAATTTTTAAGTATTGTTATGCTACAGATTTGGAGAGCAATTTTGGAGGAGAAATTGAGCATCTTGCCTTAGATATTGCAACTTCTCTCTTCTTGTCTTCTTCTTCTTGCATCCATGCCTATTCATGTAGATTAGATTCATGTTAGATTAAATTCATATTTCCTTTAATAGAATAAATCATGCATTATTATCATTTAGATTAATTTCCTTCTTATGCATTGCAATCATATAGAATAGTTGTCATTTTCATGCATTGAATCTCTCATTTCATGGTGTACTTGCATGGCCACAACTAGGTCAATCTGAGGTCCTTCATAATACACATTTGCACTCCATGACTAGGGAGCTATGAGTCGATATTTGAGGTGTCA
Source organism: Thuja plicata (assembly GCA_018584345.1). NCBI lineage: Eukaryota > Viridiplantae > Streptophyta > Pinopsida > Cupressales > Cupressaceae > Thuja > Thuja plicata. The sequence goes on along the minus strand of MU223831.1, from coordinate 231,070 downwards.
TTCTTGAGAAACCTTGAATGTAATGATTCATACAAGTGTGACACATTTTCGGCACACATTTTTGGTGCCCACCGTGGGGCAAGAGATTTGTTTTCTGTCACTATATTTATTTTTTCATAATTTATTTTTGATTTCTGTACTTTTGCAGGAAAATTTTGTGCAACATTTTATAGGTCTGGAGGCAAGTTTTCGCTAGTTTGTGCATTTCTTCATGTGGCTTGTTGTGTTTTTTCACATGGCTCTATGCAAATTTTTGCATGACATTTGATGCCAGACATTGATTTGATATGTTTAGTATTTTTTGCATTTTTTTTGTCTATGTGTTTCTTCGCATGAGATTTTGTGAATCTTCGTGTGGCACTCTATGAATCTTTGCATAGCACTTTGAGAATCTTTGCATGAGATTTCACACTAGAGATTTGATTTTTATTGCTATATCTTATATCTTTGATCTCTAACCACCAATGTTTCATATTTCTGGTGGTTTCTGATTTTCTTTTATTGTTGCTATTGCTGATGTGGACTTGAGTCAATAAACAACAAAATGTTCGCGTTGCATTGGACTAGAGGTATTTTGTTGCATCTCTCTAACATTTGGATTTTAGAAATAAAAACGAATCTCTCATGTGTTTATCTTGAGTGTTTCTTGCTTTTATAGATCAAATTTCCAATTTTTTCTCTTAAGGAATGAACCTAGATTTTCTTTCTTGCTTATATGTTTCACATAGTAATTAGGCCCTATGAACACTATTTGTGGAAATCTTGAGAGAGTGGGATTCATTCAATTTTCTTAAATGTGAAGCTCTTCTTGATGATAGATTCCCTTTTAGGTAGGAAAGGATTTATTATTATCTCACTTTGTTTGGTCTTCAACTTTTGATGGTACTTTCTCTCTTGAGATTTGTGGTCATTATTGTTGATATAAAAACCTTAGGTGAGGTGATTTAAAATTAGTGGGTCAATTAATCTTGTTTGCTATGTCTGGGTGAGGTGAAGAGGCGAGAGGATTATGCTCTTTTCTCTTTTGGGAGAATCAGAAACTTGGAACCCTTGAATCCAAACCAAGTCCCCGTGTGGTTCATATTGTGATTCTTCCTTGTTAGAGAGGGTTAACTATAGTGGACAGTCCCTTCATTGGGTAAACCACATAGATGGAACCTCAAGTGGTAATAGTCATTTTCACCATGGTAGTAAAAACCACTATATAAATGCCCTAGTGGAAGAAATCTCAAGGGGTGTAGTTTCTTGTGGGTTGTTGGATCTCCTGAGCAGCTCCTAATTGATTAAATTCTTAGACTGTCAAAACCTCGGTGCACTGGGACTGGATTTCACCCACTTGAGATTGCAAAAGTTGCAGAGTCAAACCACTAATAAGAAACATAGTGCAACCAACTTTTTCTTTTCTAGGAGTATGTGCGTGATTGGAAAACATTTTGAGAACATACACAAGTAGAATCTTTAGGGAGTACAAATACTATGACACTATCCATGTTCATGTGCAAGGTTGCTTTGTCCCTTGCTCATTGTTTAAACACATTGATTTATTGAACTCCTTGATTGTTGTCTTGCGTGCCTGATTCATGAGAAAAATATGTTAATGCATCTAGTTGGTTATCTAAAATGAACAAAATTGATTTCTAAAGGTTTATCAAATAATCTAAAGGTTTATCTTTAGGGAGTAGAAATACTATGACACTATCCATGTTCATGTGCAAGGTTGTTTTGTCCCTTGCTCATTGTTTAAACACATTGATTTCTTGAACTCCTTGATTGTTGTCTTGCGTGCCTGATTCATGAGAAAAATCTATTAATGCATCTAGTTGGTTATCTAAAATGAACAAAATTGAGTTCTGATTTCACAAGTGACCTTGCTTGGAGCTTGGTGAGCTAGAAATTGTCCGTGTTGAAAAGATAAACCTTTAGATTCTTTGATAACTCAGAACTCAATTTTGTTCATTTTAGATAACCAACTAGATGCCTTAACAAAATTTTCTCATGAATCAGGCACGCAAGACAATAATCAAGGAGTTCAAGAAATCAATGTGTTTAAACAATGAGCAAGGGACAAAGAAACCTTGCACATGAACATGGATAGTGTCATAGTATTTCTACTCCCTAAAGATAAACCTTTAGATTCTTTGATAAATCTGTTAATGCATCTAGTTGGTTATCTAAAATTGACAACAAGATAGACTTTTTTCTCAGCAACTCAATAATCCATTCAACAACATGCATGTTAGTGTTGGAAACAACTCTCCTCCAACCACTCCTAAGACTCCAAAAAGTAGGATACATTCAAGATCACCATCCCAATCTCCAAGTCCTAGAGGAAGAAAGGCTTCTAGACATGATCAGTATAGGAGACAGACACCTCCTAGGAACTCAAGACAACCTTTGCAACATTCTCATCATGGCTCACAATATGGGGGTAGCATCTCAAGTTTTGATCACACCTCCTAGGATTTCATGAAAATGCAACAAGGACCACTTTTCCAACAGTATGTGGAGAAATATTTAGAGAAAAACAAGGATAAGTTCCTAGAGAGCCTAATCAACAAGGGTTCTAGGGTTCCTTACAACTTTGATGTGGATAAAAATATTAAGAAGAAAGGTCCATCTTAAGAGGAGGAGATCAAATAAATGAAAGCATGATGGAAAAGATGTTAGCACCCAAGAACTCTTTCTCATTGGACTCAATTTGTCTTAATCCGTTAGATAAAAGTGTTGACATGAAAGATTTCCCTAAAAAGGTTGAAATTCTTTAATATGAAAATATGATGGGAGTGGAGATCCACATGATCATGTGCGCCAGTTTTATACCACAATTTTTGAGTTCCATTAAGATGACTCATATCTCATGATATTTTTCCCAAGGATTCTTAAGGGTCAAACGATGGAATTGTTCACCAAAATAACTCCCCTGGTTAGGACTTTCAAAGAGCTTGTTCAAATATTTTTTCAACACTTTGCATACAATCTTTCAAGATCTATCACCTTGTTGGAATTATGTAACTTAAAGTAGAATCAAGGGGAATCTTTTGTTACTTTCTTGCAAAGGTGGAGGCGAAAATGCTCATGCTATTCTAGAACCATTCCTGACAATGAAAAGATTGACATCCTTGTTAGTAATTTGGTTCCTGAACTGCAGTATGAAGTTAAGAAAATGGTTTTTGATTCATTTAATACCATGGTTGAAGCTGCACGTAGGATTGAAGATGTTTTAGGAGATCAAGGAATTTTGACCAAACATGGAAATAACAATAACAATAGTCAAAACAATAACTCTAACAAGGATAAAGGGAAGAACCAACATTGGAATAGAAACAAACAACTATTTAATGATGGTGTTTTGGATTCCTCCCAACCTAAAGATCCAACAATGCTCCATTTATCTAATGTTGTTCAAGCTATGAAGCTTAATACATCCAATCAATAGGAAAGTAAGCCAAGACACCAAGATAAGCCTAAGAGAGAAAGATGTCAATTTGCAAAACTTGGTGATTCATATGCAAATATTTAGAAAACACCTATTGCTAACAACCTTGAATATCCTCAAGACCCTGCAAATTTTTTTATACTATATGTTAAGCCACATTGGTGGGATGATAAGGCCTTTTGCAAATTTCACAATGGTATTGGACATGACACTGAACATTGCTACAAACTCAGGCATATCATTCAAGATCTCATAGAGAATGGAAAACTTACGATAGATGCATTGAACACCAATGTCAATCATAAAGCATTCAAGGAACCTTTGCCGAAATATGAAAATGGGGAAACATCTAAAGTTAAGAATGGAAAGGATGAGATCAATTACACTTACATAGATGTGGAGAATGTTATCAACATTCTTGAAGTTGTCAAAGAAAATGTTAATATGATGAGTGGAAGAGATCCTTATGGTTATGATCTAGATGAAGAATCTCCTCCTATTTTTGATAAAGAACCTATTGTGGTACTAAGGGGTCCCAACTCCAAAGTGTCGTGTCAAGCCCTTAATTCTTTTACCCGAAGTCAAGGTCCCATTGTCATTAGAGGACCCATTTTGAGTCAATCAAGTAAACCTAAGCAAGTGGCATCCAATAATGTCACCTTAAAACTAGCTGTCAATAATGAGTTGAATTATAGTCTTGTTGTTCAATTACAAAGAACCCCAGCTCAAATTTCGATCTTTGAGCTCTTAGATTTATCCCCAAGACATAAGCAAATCATTGAGGATGCTTTGCACATGGAGAACATCCCCAAAAACTTAGATTTCGATGAATTCCAGAACATGGTTAATCACATTGCTAGCCCTAATTACCTTACCTTTTTAGAGGATAATGATAAAGCTTTGAGCCACCCACATAATCTCACCCTTCATATTGAAGTCATGATCGACAAAACCCGTGTCAGGCGCATGTTGATAGATGGGGGTGCTGGGATAAATATTTGTTCATTCAGTTTGTTAAAAGAGTTGGGTTATTCTAAAAAGGTTATAGATACAAGGAAAAGGATCACTATCAAAGCCTATGATGAGGCAGAAAGAAGTTCCAAGGGGTTGGCCATTCTTCCTGTTAGGATTGGCCCTGTTCAAAAAGATATTTTATTCCAAATAGTTGATGTTGGTCCCCTTGCATACAATATTTTACTTTGTAGACCATGGATTCATGATATGAAAGAAGTTTCATCTACCTATCATCAATGTGTTAAGTTCCCCTATAATGGAATAGAGATTTGTATACCTAGGGATAACACTTTGTCTGTCAATTCCATTTTAGCGGGAGCTTATATTCCCCTTAATAGAGAAGTAGAAGATTTTGATGCAACCTTTGCTAAATGAAAAGACAAGCTTAAGTCAATAGGCCTTAGCATGGGGGCTATCATCTCAACTCCCTCACAACACTTCAAGTTTCACCTAGGTCTTACGAAAAGCCTTCGCAAGAAAATAAACCTTCTTCTTCAGCTATGACATTGTTTAGCACGTTTGTAGAATCATCAATGCCTATTCAAGAAGAGAAAGAGGAGACATTTGTTAGAGACTGGATCTATAGAGAAGAGAAATATATGCACAATGAGACCTTCTCTCGCTTGCCTAAGGCTTATGGAAGAGGGTATTCTTTTTTCATATATATGGGCTATCCTAGACATGGCCCTCTTAATCACAATTTGGATGCTAGAGCCGAACCTCTTGATCATGCTCTCTTTGGATGCAAGTCCAAGAAGCCGGTTGGCCTAGGATTTGAGAATTACAATAAGCACACTAATCCTCTCTTTGATGAGTCAGATAGTGAACATGAACCAGAATATGTACCTAATTTGACAAATCAACAAGACATGTGTGAAGATTGGCTCCCTTCCACTAATCTCCTTTGGGGAGATTCATATATTTTAGTTGCCCATGCATCAGTTGCAAATTTAGAAAAAGATGAATCAGATAGAGAAGATCCTTTCAGAGAACGTCAATAAAAGAATATTTTTTGTTTAATGGAAAGAGAAGGTGCTACTCTTGATGACACTATACCTTCCACATCATGATGTCCCAAACCCTCATGGTGTAAACCTCCTAGTCGCAGTTTAGATACAAGTTCATATGAGTATGAATGGGACTCCTTTTTTGAGTCTTCCACAATTGATAGAGATATTGATGTTATTCACACTTATAGTTCTCAACCTAAAGTAGCCAATGAGTCACATGTAGGATTAGAGGATTTGAACCCATGTGTTGCTTTATTGGATGATTCTTCACTTGTTAGGACGAATCTTGATTTTGGTAGCTTAGAGGGATACTTGACAAACATTGACTCTTCGATCACCAGTGATAATATCATTCACATTTATAACCTTGAACTAGTCATCAACTTACCCCTTGTTCATCCTAACCTCATTTATTGGTCGCAATGCTATCAAGAACTTGAGCTCTTAACATTTCAAAATGGTTATGAGATAACATGTTACTTAAATGCCATTGAACCCGTAGTCTCTTCCACTAGTGAACCAGCTACCAGTATGATAGAACCAGACATCAAGTACCTTAGTCACAAAATAAAAAGAAAATAAAATCAAAAGAATAGGAGTTTTGATGGCGAAAACCACTATGTGGCGGTGTCAGAACCAAAAAAAGTAAAAATAAATGACGTATCCAAGGGTGAAACCCTATCTGAGGCACCTAAGGATGAGGTACTTGATCCTCTCCCTATCTATTTTCAAGATATATCTTAAGTGCTTATTGAACCAACACAAGTAGTCAATTTGGGTATAGATGAGGCTCCATAGATAGTACACTTGGCTGAATTCTTGTCACCTCAAGAAAAAGAAGCTTACACTAAGTTCTTACAGAAAAAGAAGATCAAATTTGTGTAGACTTATTCAGATATGCTAGGGTTGGACATTAATCTTATAATACATCATTTGTCCATAGCTCTGGGTGTCAAACCAGTTAAATTTTTTTTTAGAAAGATGCATCCTCACATAGCTCTTCTAGTCAAAGCGGAATTAGAGAAACTCCTTGGTGCAAAATTCATAAGAGCTATTGCCTATGCTGAATGGATATCAAAAATTGTACCAATTTCCAAACATGACAAATCCATTTGAGTTTGCACAGATTTTAGAGATCTCAATAGAGCATGCCCAAAGGATGACTTTCCACTTCCCAATATAGACATGATAGTGGTTATGACTACGGGTTATGAGATTTGTTCCTTGATGGATGGTTTTTCTGGTTACAATCAGATTAAGATAGCTCCTGAAGATGAAGTAAAAGATTGCATTCACTTGTGCATGGGGTACCTATTGTTGGAACATTATGCCTTTTGGATTAAAAAATGTAGGAGCCACCTATCAACAAGCTATGAAAACAATTTTTTATGACATGATGCATAAAAACATGAAAGATTATGTGGATGACACCTTGGCCAAGTCTAAAAAGAGAGATACACACTTAAATGATTTAGAATTCATTCTAGATTGCATGGAACAATTTCATTTAAGGTTAAATCCTAAAAAGTATGCATTTGGCGTCACCTCTGGAAAACTACTTGGGTTCATCATTTCAGCAAAAGGAATAGAGGTTGACCCTGAAAAGGTCCAAGCAATCATAAATATGCCACCTCCTAGAAAAATTAGTCAAATGAGAAGTCTTCAAGGATGTCTTCAATCTATAAGGAGATTTATTTCACAATTGGCAGATAGAGCTCAACCTTTCAATAAAAACTTACACAAAGGATTCAAATGTGTTTGGACTGAGGATTGTCAAAAGAGTATATAGATCAAATCAAGAAATACTTGGTGAATCCTCCCATTTTAATGCCTCCTATCCCAGGGAAACCACTTATTCTATACATTTCAATGATAGAATCTTCCTTGGGGGCATTAATAGCTCAATTTTCTAAAAATGGGAAAGAAAAAACAATATACTATATTAGCTTTACTCTTCTTTCATATGAGGTTAACTAAACTAGCATTGAGAAATCTTGCCTTGCTATTGTGTTTGCTTCCCAAAATTTGTGACATTACATGCTCACACATACTATACACCTCATAGAAAAAATAGATCCACTTAAGCATTTGCTAAGTAAGGTTTCCCTCATAGGTAGACTTTCTAAATGGATGATGATACTTTCAGAGTTTGACATAGAGTACATTGAGCATAAAGAAATCAGAGGACAAGCCATAGTAGATTAATTGGTGGATTTCCCAATACAAGATAAAGTACCTATTCAAGTTGACTTCCCAGATGAGCATCTAATGTATATGACTGAAAGAACATGGAAGATGTTCTTTAATGGATCCTTTATGCAAAATAGTTTAGGAGCTGGTGTGTTGTTTGTTTCTCCTCATGGGTATAGGACTCCTAAATCTTACAAGTTATTATTCCCATGTACAAAAAATATTGCTGAGTATGAAGCTTTAAAAAATGGACTTAAGATAGGCATAGAATGGAGAATCACAAAGTTACATATCTATGGAGATTCAGAGCTGATAATCAACCAATTTAATGATTAATATCAAACAAAACATGAGAAAATTGTACCTTAGAAGAAAATGGTTGATTCCTTGAAATGCTACTTCACATTTGTCACATTTCAACAAATCCCTAGAGTAGAAAAAAAAGCAGTTGATGCTATGGCTACACTTGCGTCATTCCTTTAGTTAGAGAAACATGAATCCAGATTTGAATTCCTAGTCGAAGAGATACATCACCCTATCTATGAATCCCAAGAAAGCCATGTCATTTTTACCCTTTTTGGTCATGAGTCATCCCGTTATGGTGCCATTTACTCTTACCTTCATAATGAGATTATACCTTAAACCTTTAACCGATCTGAATGAAGAAACCTTACCCAAAGTGCCTCTCCCTATTCCTTTATTGCTGGTGATTTGTATAGGAGGGGTCTAGATGGAACACTTCTTAAATGCTTAGAAAAGGAAGAATTTGACCAAGTGTTACTTGAAATCCACAAGGGAATCTATGGGGGACACTCTAATGGTCTTTCCATGGCCCGAAGGTTGATTAGGGTAGGGTACTATTGGCCTATGATGCAGATTGATGTAGTAGCTTTTGTAAAGTCATGTGACAAGTGTCAAAAACATGGTAACCTGATACATGCTCTGGGTAAGGAGCTCATTCCTTCTATATCTCATTTTCCATTTCAACGTTGGGCCTTTTATCTTGTTGGGCAAATTCACCCCAACTCATTAGGTAGACACAAGTTTCTTTGATTACTTCACTAAATGGGTAGAAGTTTTCCCACTTTCTATTGCCTCAAGAAAGATAGTCTCTCTATTCATTCTAAACCATATCATCTGTTGATATGGAGTGCCTTTCAAGATTATTATTGACAATGGAGGCCAGTTCAAAAATAAATACCTTAAATGACTCTACAAGAAATTTAATATTAAACAACATTGGTCCTCCATTTACTTCCCACAAGGAAATGGTCAAGAAAAGGCATCAAACAAAACCATTCTTAAAATATTACATAGAACAGTTTGTAAGAATGGTAGAGATTTGCACTTACAGATAAATCTGGCTTTGTGGGCCTATAGAACAAGTATTCACAATCCTAGTGGGGCTACTCCTTTTTCCCTTGCATATGGCATTGAAGTAGTGTTACCTTTGGAGGTTGAGATCCCTTCACTTAGAGTTTCCCTCAAAGGTCTAGTTATAGATGATGATTACTATGCCATGAGACATCAAGAGTTAGAACTTCTAGATGAGAAGCGTCAAGCATAATTTGACCATATGAGGGTTTATCAAAAGTGCATGTCCAAAGCCTTCAACAAAAAGGATCACCCTAGAGAATTCTAGGTGGGATATCTTTTCCTACATGAAAATCCTAAGAATAAACAACATAGAGATCAAAAGGACAAATTTGAACCTAATTGGCTTGGACCTTACATCATTACAGTACCTTTTGGGTTGGGTGCTTATTTACTGTCTACAAAAGAGGGAGACCAACTCCTTAACCCTATCAATGTCTTGCACCTGAAGAAGTTCTATCTATGATGCCTATTCTATCTAGGGGCATCCTTTGTACATAATTATTGATCTTGAAAAAATCTAAAAAAATGATGTATTGTCAAAAATTCTAAAAATCAGAAAATGTCATGAAAAAATGATCATCTTAGTGAAAACCTAGCCATATACGCTTTGATGTATCTTCAAAAAAATTATATATTCCAAAAATACAAAAATATCAAAAATTAAAAATAGAAAAAGTGCCTTGGTGACAACCTGGAAATAGGCGCCTTGGTAGCAAAAATTCAAAAAAATTATAAAAAGTCCTGAAAAAAAAAGAAGAAAAAAATTAAAAAGAAAAAATTGAAAGAAAGTCCAAGTGGTGAAAACCTGGAAACAGGCGCTACTTGAGGCCTTTGAACCCCTATTTCTTTGCACGTATCCTCGACACTTAGCCTTTCTCCATCTTTCCTTGTCCTTGCTGCCCTAGTTTGGAATTGGATTTTGTCTTTTTCTAGGGGGCATAACTATGTTAAATTTGGTCTCTTGGATGTGTTAGTCTTTAGGATGCCACACAAATGGTGTTTTTCAACACCACCCCAACTATATTTTTCAATACAACCCCTAACATCAAGTGTTTTTCAACACTTATCAGTTTGGTCTTACCCAGTTTTGTCTTGTGGTCTTACCTACTTGCAAGCATTCAATCTGTTAGGGATTTTTCTTGTATGAATCACAGTGCTTGAAATGACTACTTGAACACCATGCCTTCTAATACTGATTCAGAGACAAGAAAATCCTAATTTCTAAGGACTGCATAAGGTCCTTCTTTGTTTTTGAGCTCCACATATACTCAGGCAGGTTTTACCTCTTATAATTGCTGTTTACATAGTATTTGTTGATGTGGACACTGATTTGCTATGTATCTTTTGTTAAACCAACTTATGAATCACCTTGCAAATAACCAAGCATAACCAGATGCAAGATATAACCATACAAACCA
>MU223831.1:204502-218731 GCA_018584345.1 Thuja plicata | reverse complement strand
CAACTGATCCCTCTGGTATAGTTGTATGTGGCACATGTCTCTGTCCTTAGACAGTGCACTTGTTTCTTCCAACAGAGTAGTATACCTTTCAGACAATTGTTTTGTCTTGTCCTCATTCAATTGAGCCAAGTGTGTCATAATTTGGGAGATTTCTAAGTCCCCTGTATTTTGTACTGACCACACCATCTGATTACCCACCATATTCTCTTGAATATTTACTAACTGGGGTTTCTGGTCTTTTGGGATTAAGCTCCACATTGCAAAAGCCTGAGATTTTGGGCTATACCCAAATCCTTTTATCATGTCTCCTACCTGGACCTCACTAGCCATTTTAAGATCTGGCTGCTTTCTAATTTGGTCTATAATGAAAGAGATGCTAAATCCCATCCTTCAGCCAACAATATCCCACTTTCCAGCACCATCTTCCTAGCATCCTTAGGCGAGATATCCTCATTCTCAGGATCATAATTTTGTAAGGCTACTAGGGCTTCATTTGTAATTGTTTCTTTCCCATCCATAGTTAATTGGGACCTGAGCTGCTCTGTTTTGTGCCACCTTAGGAAGTCTTTAAACTCCTCTATTTTTACAAAGCTATCATCATCTAGGAATTTGTGTTGATGAAGAAATATTTCATCAACACAGGCCCTGAGTGGTATCTCAACTTCATCTTCTAGGTCAGGCCGTTGCTTCTTGCCTTCCCTGATTGCTTTTCTCAGGTTATGATCATATAACCTGGAGCCAGGTACTAAGGCCTTAGCCTTATCCTTTTTCTTTCTTTATCCTTCCACTGAAGGTTTCCCTAACTCCAATTTCTACCTCTTTGCAGTAGGTTCCTCTACATCATCAGGCTGAGTAGCAACTATCAGATCTATAATGTGACCCTCTACTCCCTGCAACTGTGGGATCTCAGCCATTTCTTGCTCTGAGGCTTATTGTGGTGAAGGATACATGGGAGGACGTGTATAATCATTGTCATCACCACTGTCATATTATGATTCTAAGTGTTCAGGTGACTGAGCACCTTTTTTATCCAAGACTGTATCCAATTGCTCTACAAGCACATAATAGTTATCTATCATAGCCTTAATCCTATCAAAATATGGGAGATCAGGGTAAAAACCCCCAAAAGACAACCCATTTCTTTTTATTTTTTGTTCCAACTTCAACAACTCCTGGATTCTCAGTCTTCTCATATGAATGTCATCTTCATCCAAGATGTTTCTTGTTGAATCTTATTCTATGCATTCACAGTGGACATTGGTATTAGGGATAGTAGGAGTATACAACTTCCTAACCCCTACCATGAAGACCTCTAGGTCAATGTACCTATAAGGGGCTGCCCCCATTCTGTACTTCTCCAACCATTGACCCACTTCATCAATATCATTCTTGCCAATTGTAAAGTTGGAAATTTTGAATTTCCTAGGGGTTATAGTCCCCTTTTTGTGCGGTGCAAAGTGCTCATTATCTATTAACATCAACTGCCAAATGAATTCCATTGTAGCTACTCTTGTAGGCACATGATATGGTAACAAATGAGGTGGGTGAATACATCCATATACTCTGATAATGGTGTAATTCTCCTCCAAGAATAAATCACCCCAATTATGATTTCCAGGCCAATTATCTGAATACTCACAGGGTCTGAGCAATTGTATGATCTTTAATGGGACTCTAGTCCTGCTTGTTCTCAAACTCTGCATAATTGGATATACAATCCAATTCTGGAAAGCACAGTAGTCACAATCTCTAGAAGTGTAATTCCAAACCCTAACCCAAAAATGGATAGGATTTGGTGTTGTTTGATAGAATCTCTAAGGAAATAAGTTATGAACATCCATGATTACAAAATTGAAGTATAAGAGGAGGTGCATTAGGACTGAGTAATGCAAAAACTTAGGTTCCTTCTCCTTGAGATTCTTAGTCTCTTCTAGGTTGCAACAAAACCCTCATGCATTTCATCAATTATATGCTGTATGTAATCATAGTTGGTGCTTGAATGAACCTCTTACAAGTCTAGTACCATCATTAAGATGCCAGCATTGATTCTCTCTGCATCTCCATCTATCCCTAGCACTCTACACAGGGCATAAGTGTTATACTTAATGTAGAAGTGTAGATCCTTATAATAATATGGATACGGCTCAACCATAGGACCTAAGTAATTTTTCAATTCTTTTAACATATGCTTCTTCAATAAGCCTTTTGCAATACCAGGCTTGGAACTATACCTCTTCTCCTGCCTTGTCATGTCAATTTTAGTAGACATGGTGCTGAATAAGCCAAAGGCTTGCATGAATGAGTTCCTATTTAATATTAGTAGGGCAGTGCCATCATCCCTTTTAATAGTCTTTGTCAAGATATCATAGTGATTGGCTAGGTCTAGAAATAGGTCTACATCTAAGAAAAGATCAGGAACAAGTAACCTAGCTAAACCACATGTCCAAGGGTTTGATACTAGGATGGGCTTATCAGAGTTTTTATAGAAGTAGGTGAAAAGGGAGTAACCTATTGTGCCTGGGGTCACAACATCTTGAATTTTCTTGTACTCATCCAGGAGAACATTAGCATCGGCCTTCTTATTTTGCGTTGAACCAAGAAGGAGACAGAGAAACTCATTAGAGAAACTTTCTTTTCCTTTCTGTTCCTCTCCACTCCCTCCACTTGTTGAAGAAACACTCATAGCTCCACTCATCCTTGCAACACCCTAAATCTCCCTTTCCTTATCAATATTGAAACAAATCTATCTCAAATATCACCTGTTTGTTTTGTGCACAATTTCCTGCAATTTAGAACTCTCTGATCAACTTTGGATACACTGCAAACTGAGAAAAATATTACTCTTCTGAAAATTAGCAACTTGGGCTCTGAAGAATGAAAGCATGGTGAATGAAAATGAATGCACCATCAACCCCTTATAGCCATCATTCAAAGTACATAGCTCATAATTTGGAAACATCAGTTCTGTCATAAATTTGACATGCTGTGAACTTGAACAAAAACCTAGTCGTAGTTTCTGAGGTTGACAGGAAATCAAATTTTCAAATATGAATCCTCAAAATAATCATAAAACATTCAAAAGAGTTGACATGTCACATTTTGATTTGTTATCTATCTTACATCTCAGCTACTCTTTTTACACAGTGATCAAAATACGAGCCTGTGATTGGTTGCCGAACGATTCACATTGTCACATCAAAAAAAAAAAACTGCCGCCGCTTTTTAGATTTTGTGATCAGGCGACTGCGCGACTGCATTAAGTCTCTTTGTCATGGGCCTCTATCATTAACCATGGTTCCATCTCAAGACTTGGTGACAATGTGCTTTCCTACCTTTGGCTGACCCAAGTCACGATCTAGCAATCATGCGACCCAACTGAAATCATAGTCATGCACAGTTAATAGTAAATCATCATTCTTTCTGAGACTTTACGACTAACTGTTGCCTTTAACCTTTACGGTTATCTCCCTATCACTGAGTGTTTAATTTCTATTTCAAGACTTTGTGACAATGCCTAGTCGCCCAGTCGGGAGATATAATTCCTGAGCATTCAAATTTACCTTAACATGTTATAAGCGCCCACTTTTCACTTCTGACGACTGTGCGACATACCCTAATCGCCAAGTCAGGAGGAATTTTCTCTTGGGGCACTTTTCTTTTTAGACTTTGCGACCGCTGTTGGATCTTCTAATTCTTTCATCTGACGGCTATCGCTCAATCGCTCAATGTTTCTTACATGCCCTTAAATCATTTCCAGACATCGCGACAGAAGGAAAAGCAACTTAGTCTCATTGTCATTGAATCCACTTTCTCCTTCTGGAAACCATGCGATAATCTTCTCTCATCCATTCGCCTTATGACACATGTCACTTGATCATTTTTTCACTTACTGCATACTGGAGAACTGAGTCATCATCTTGCTCTAGCGACATCCCGACTAAGCATTACTGCAAACTTCAAACGGTCAGTCATGAAGTCTGAGTCAAAATCCCTTAACCGTCATTCTATTCTAAGACCACGTGACTGAAGGCCTGACTTAACTGTTAACTTTGACTCATTTGGTGATAACGCGACAAAAGGTAATCACGAAGTCTGAAGAAATTTTCATAACTGTAAAAAATCTCCTATGATCACCCGACTAAGAAGTGGGTCCCTTCTTTATAAAGCTTTATAACATAATTATCTTGCAACTACCTGACATGAAAGAAATCGCTGAGTCTCAGAACACTGAAGGAATATTCTAATTTTGAACGAGACCACGCGATAAAAGGAAAAAGAAAATTTGGGAAGACAAATGGAATATTTTCTCGGGGTATTGTGACAAGGCAATTTTATTTAAAACACATGTCTTAAGTGAATGGAAAAAGTAACTTTGAAACAGAAAGACATAACCTACAGTTTAAATTCATCGTTTAACACTTGGAATGACAAGGGTTTTTAGGGTTTTTGCAAATTGAGCAAGGTTTAGGCTTGAAAACCTAAAAACATGACAAAGGGACGGAAAAAATGAATAAGAGATAGCTGAATTGAGCACATCAGAATACAGAAAGTAGGACAAGGAACCAAGAAAACTGCCAAAACAGGAAATACAACCAACACGATCTTTATCCTTGGAACTCAGTATCAGTTAACACACTTAAATTTTTAAACACAACACTAAATGCTTGAGCTATGTCATGATATTTTATTTGTGTACTGACAGTTATTGATTTTTTTTGAGTGTCCTTGTCTAATAACTCTCTCTGGGATGCATAGCTAGAGGACTTGGGGCATGGAACATGTTTTTATTTTCTTCCTTCTTTATGGTTGATTGTTCTTGCACAACCATTCTTCTGGTCATCCTGGCCTCTATGCCTTGATGTGAGTGTGGTTTTTCTATACTAAATTGGGTAAGCTACCATCACAGTCATCTTGACCTTTATGTCTTTGATTCTTATGTTAGAATCTTTCCCCATTCCAATCTGATATAAATCACATTCATATCTTCATAGTTGCGCTTGCGACTAGTGATGATTGTGTGATTTTCCGATGTTTGTTTATAATGGCCCAATGATGAAAATAATTTCTTTAACATTCTCTTATGAATAATGAACATAAAATCCTATTTTATAGTTTCTCTATTGCAAGTACACCTTTGCATTTTCATTTAGCTTGCATTGTTAGACTTCATGTTAATTTGCATTTTTTAGGCTGCATTATGAGTTTGAGAGGGTTTTGCTTCATCTTGCATATGGACTTTTAATCAAATGTGATCATCTTTGATCTTCATTTCCTTATCTTCTTTCATGATCTCAATCATAATGTTGTATCTTAAATAGTTGATTGATTTTAGGGGCATTCTCTTTCTTAAGGAAAATTCTCTTTCTTCTCTCCATTTCTTTCCACCTCCTCCAAACTTCTATCTTCCATTCACCTTTACCCCACTTCTTTTCTTCTAATTTAAACTTGGGGCATAATATTTTGTGCTTGACTATCTACCTTGGTTCAGTGATCTTTATATCTTTCATCTTAAATCAAGAACCTTATCTTTAGTTCGATTTGATCAAATTTATCAATTTTTTGTTTCTCCTCTATCTCATTTTGATTTCAATCGTGAGGGGGCAGTACCTATCAAACTTCAATCCTTAATTCAGCTTTATCAATCCTATCAATCACTCCAGTTGGGGAAACCTTTCTTGAGATTCTTATCTCAGACATGTCAATTATGTATTTACAATGGTGTTGACCTTGTCTTTTTTGCAATCATCTTATCTTTGTTCTGATGTCAATTACTTATTTACAACGGTGTTGATGTATGTGTTGTTTTGTGAGCCCAAATTGATCTCACACTTCAACTGCATTCTTTGACTACATGTGTTCCCAGAGTGATCACACATTAGTCAAAGAGGGGCAAATATATGCACCCTAAAATGGTCGCCTAGACTATGGGCCCCCATTCTTCAAAATTATCAAATGATAGAATCAATTTATCAAATTCTTGAATCAATGCTTTGCAACATTTTAATTCAAATCAATTTCCTTCATCAAATCATAATTAATTCAATTATTTCAATATTTCCTAAGGTTTGATCATTTTTATTTAATTAAAAGATTTAATCTCCCTTTTAATTAAATAAAATTCATCTTATTTAATTAAATTAAATTCCTCCAATTTAATTAAATAAAATTCTTCTAATTTATTTAATTATAAAGAAAACCCATCTTTTAATTAAATAAATAAAAATACCCACTTAAAGCTCTTTTTTTGTTGAAAAAGGAAATAAATTAATTAAAAATTAAATAAAAATCCCCTTTTCTTCACATCTTTCTAAGTGGTGGGATTTTTACTTTAAATGAGGATATTGATCAACCAAGATTTAATCTCCACCATTGCTTATTTTATTTTTGCCTCTTAATCTCAACCATTCACTTTCCTATATAAGGAAACCTCTCCTCATTTTCATATAGAATTTTTAAGTATTGTTATGCTGCAAGTTTGGAGAGCCATTTTGGAGGAGAATTTGAGCATCTTAGCTTGGATATTGCAACTTCTCTATTCTTGTCTTCTTCTTCTTGCATACATGGCTATTCATGTAGATTAGATTCATGTTATATTAAATTCATATTTCCTTTTCATAGAATAAATCATGCATTGTTATGATTTAACTTAATTTCCTTCTTATGCATTGCAACCATATAAAATAGTTGTCATGTTCATTCATTGAATCTCTCATTTCATGGTGCACTTGAATTGGCACAACTAGGTAAATATGAGGGTCTTCATCACACACCTTTGCACTCCATGACTAAGGAGCTATGACTTGATATTTGAGGATTCATTCTTGAGCAACCTTGAATGGAATGATTCATAGAAGTGTGACACATTTTTAGCACACAGGTCCTAGATGGACACAAAAGTCTCTCAGGACCTAACAAGACATCCTCCTACTTAGCACTCTACACACTAGAACACTTAGTCCCCTTATTCACCTAGTGGTCTTGCTAGAACCACTACAAGAAAGAAACATAGAAGAATCCCTAGGTTACATTATATCATCTAGCCTACCTAGGTGCTCCTGCACCAAGAACTAAAAGTTCACTATCCTTCATATGTGTCTTCAAGATCTTCTTCTTGTCCTTGGCTTGTACAATTGATGCAAGTTTAAATATATACACTAGACTAAGTACATCCAATTGGAATGGACATTTAATAATATCAATGTCATCCATATCAGTGCTATCCTCTTATATAAATTCCTTTACTTCCTCAACACTGTCTCTTTTGTCTATCTTCATCTTAGTCTATTTATGTTCCTCTTTCTTTATTTTTGCTTCCATAAGGAATACATGATTTTCAATATTATCTATTTGTACTTCATCCTTACCTTTTTCACATCTCTGACCTAAATACATCTTTTATTTCTCATCCTTATCTCCCTCAATATTTATCTTCACAGTTTGATCAACTATCATAATTTTATCTTCCACATTTTTAGTGTCTTCCTTCTCCTTACTAGTAACATAGTCATCACCAAATAAAGTAATAGGAATTCCATAAATGTATACATCAAGGACATCATCTGCAACATTAAAATTTTTATCCAAAGGTTCAATATCATGAGAAGTGGTCTCATGAGTTTCTTTTTCATGATACTTTGGAACCACTTCATACCGATTGTTTAACAATACTTTTCTCAAAAAATTCTTTGTATCTTTGACAACTTCATTAATCTTACCGATTATAAGTTTTTTCAACCTTGTCTTGGACATAAAATCCTTTTATTCTTCAAGAATTTCATGCATTTCTTATTTTTATCTCATAGGACAATGATTGACTCAAACTCTTTCCCTAATCCTCTTATCCTTTGATTGTGCACTAACTCTTCTCATTTCGAATAAATCAAATAGTTCATTTGAAATATCTCCTTTAATTTCTAAAAGTGCCCTATTGTATTTGTTTAAATACTAAAGAGTAACCTCTTCAAGTATTCTCATCTCACTCTCATCATACTTTCTATAATACTTCTTAAGTTGCACCAAAATTCCAGAAATAGTTATATTCTTTGCAACATCATCGACTGATATGTGAGGTTTATTAGTAAAAATTGTAATAGGGTACTTAACAATTTCAACCTTAGATTTATTTCTTGTAAGCTCTTTAGATTTTTTGGAATTTGATACGTTAAGCACTTCATTTCCTTCTGATCTCAACTCTTTGACTGCATCATCAGAATTCATCTCCTCATCATCATTAACACCTTGACACTTCCTTGAAATTTTTATCTTCACCCTCTTGCTAGATGGCTTAGTTTGTGCTTTTTACTTTGGAATAACTAATTTAGATGTTTCATTAGGTGTTTTTGTCTTTTGTGTAGGGGCAGGCTTCGCAAATGGATTCATAGAAGTAGGATCTTCTCTTCTAGATTACCTAGTCTTTGATGGAGATGCAACCTATGTAGAGCTCAGTGTGGTTGCATCTGTAAGAACAAATTTAGAATAAATGAAGGGGGGGGAATCAATTATCCTCAAGTCTAGATATGCCCATTTAAACTTTATACCAATTTGAACAACTCAGATCTGCTCGGCAACAATAATATAAAAGTATGCAGTTTACTGTACAAATGAAATAAGCTTGCAGAAACTTAACAGTAAAACATGACATAAAAATTCACACATTTTGACACCATGATTTAACGTGGAAACCCAATATGGGAAAAATACCAGTAACATGCTACCAAAATTTCACTCTTCTGAAGTGAGCTTTGTTAGGAGCCAGCGTTGTTAAAGGTTACAAAACACACTATAAAATGTGACCTGGGTAAAGGATTTAATCACCATGGTAGGAGTGGCCTTGTTAGAAGACTTACAACATTCCAATTTGAATGTCACCTTTCTCAAAAGATTTATGCAATGACTATTAGGTCAACCTGGTTAAAGGATTTAATTTGATACAATGGTTAGAAAGTAATCAATAGGTTTGATCTGATTCATACAACTTACTTTGAAAATCTAGATCCAATTTAGCTCTAATGATAATTTAATGAGTGGCCTCCATTCTCATTTTAAACTCCAGATCTACTTGGAAATCTATCAAGAAATCACTCTTTCAACTCTTTGCTCCTTTGTTTAGCCTTCTCTACTAGATCATGCCAATCAGTCAATTAACCATGCAATCCTCTTGCATACAAATTCTTACACTGTATACTCAGCATACATCATGAATAACCCCTTGAGGTTATCATATACCTCTTCATCTAGCTCAGACAAATATTTTTTCGCTTAATCAAGATCATAGATCTTAGGTTAGGTCAGATCCAACAGATCCTTCCATCATTACATTTAATTTATTTCTCCAATACAATCACCAATAAAATCTTTAATCCATGCATAAATAATAGTTTCCTGTGCATTTAATTAATGTGGACCAAAATTAATTATCCATAATAAAATTCACATACTCTAATAAATTCAATTATGTCGGCTAGAGATCTCAAATCTCATCAATTACCAAAATACTGTTGCTTGGCCAACACTGTGTTCTTTTTCTCGGTCACCTCTATATTCCTTAGCATTTCACTAGTGCTCAGCCATCACTGGCTTCGCTTGGCATCAACTTCACATTACTTGGTGTCAACTTCTCATTGAACTATCAGTGAAAGAAAAACAACATATCACTTTGCCAATGTGCCAAATGATCAAGTACCCTTGTGTTTACCCATAATTCAACCGTTTCCTCGGTCTTCTTGTTATCCTTTTGTTCAAATAAATAGATATGGTACTCAAACAGATAGCAATAGTCTCACAAGTTAAGGTTTGACATCAACGACAAAAAAAAATTGTTTCCATTATAGCTTTCCAACAATATTTCCAACAGTCTCCCTCTTTGGCATTGATGGAAACACTAAACAACAATTTTCAACCATAGTTACCATACAATCCAAAAAGTCTGCCTATGTTCCTTGATATGAACAAATCTTCATTACTATCTTTAGCTTCATTATGATTCTCATCTTGTAAAAAATTTCTCCCTTTGTGTCCATGATCACTCTGATGTCTTTCTATTTTTGTTCATCAATCTCTTTTTCTCTAAGTAGTAAATTCTCCCTCTTTCAGTAAACTTCCCCCTCTTTGACAACAGTGCCAAAGACATTGACATCTTCATCATGCAAATTCTTCTATTCTAAACTTTGTATCATGTTGTTCCTGTCATCTTGGTTATGACTGTTCTTCTTGCTTTGTCCTTGTCTATCTTTCACAGCTTTAGTTGCATCCTAAAGTGTGACTACCTGTGCATCAATGTGAAAAATATTCTAAATATAACATTTGATGCAATAGTACCGTTATGAACTAATTAGCCCCAATTAGTGGAATCACCTCTAATTTACCTCACAAATACTCATGAGCATCCTTGGGTAGTGCCTTTGTAAATATGTCTGCTAACTATTCTTTAGTGTTCACATATTCCAGTCTCACTTCCTTCTTCTAAACTAGCTCCCTCAAGTAATGATACTTGATAGCTATATGCTTTGTCATAGAGTGCATTACAGGGTTCTTATAAATATTAATGGCACTCGTGTTATTACAATATATGACAACTGGTTCTGTGATCTCTTCTTTCATACCTTTCGGTAGTATCTTCAACCACACAATATTAGAACAATTAACTATTGCTGCCACATACTTGGCTTCAGCTGTATATTGTGAGGTGCAGTTCTATTTCTTGTGTTTCCATGAAACTAATCTTTTTCCCAAAAGAAATGCTCCTCCTGTGGTGCTTTTTTTGTCATCTACATTTCCATCCCAATCAGAATCAATATAAACTCTAAGTTCAAATTTATCATTCCTTTTGTAATACAAACCAGAGTAATTTGTTCCTTTAAAATATCCCAGAATCCTTTTTACTACCATCATATGAGTTTCCTTAGGATTGGTAGAAAATCTAGCAATAATTCCAACAGCTAATGCAATATCAAGTCTACTGTGTACAACATATTGCAGTTTTCCAATCATTGATCTGTATAGTGTTTGATTTACTTCTTTTGTCTCATCATTTTTGGTTAACTTCTGTCCAGTAGCCATTGGTGTACTCATTGGTTTTGAATCTTCCATTCCAAAAAATTTTAGTATCTCTTTGACATATTTTGATTTAGTAATATAGATACCATTCTTCATCTCACCAAACATATTTTATCTCACCAAACATAGACATCTCAAATTTAGTTTGCATCTCCTTTGCAAATGCTAGACATAACATATCTTGTCCACAAAATATAATGTCATCAACAAAAATTTCAGCTAATAAAGTACCTTTTACTTTACTCTATATTCAAATACAGATTGTTGTTGTCATTGGTTCTAGCAAATCCAATCTTCATTAGATAGTTTTGCAATCTCTCATACCATGCTCTTGGTGCTTGCTTCAATCCATATAGTGCTTTTTGTAATTTCCAAACCATATTCCTTTTTCTTGGGTCAACAAATCCATCAGATTGTTCAATGTATACTTCTTCTTCTAATATCCCATTTAGAAATGCTAAATTTACATCCATTTGATAGAATTTAAATCTTTTGGAGGCTGCATATGCAAGTAAGGTTCTTACACCTTCCAATCTTGCAACTGGAGTGAATGTCTCTCCATAGTCAATTCCTTCCTCTTATGCATAAACCTTGCATACCATTCTAGCTTTATTTCTTGTTACCTCTCCATGTTCATTCAGCTTGTTTCTGAATACCCACTTAGTACCTGTTGGTTGTATTTCGTGTTTTTGCTAATGTGCTTGGTTCCTTGCCCTTCTCTCTGAAAATTTTCAGGTTTTCATGCCTATACCTTGCCAAATTGTCAAAACCCTGTTAAAACCTTGAAAAAACTCTAAAGCCAAGTGTTAAATGATGCATATTGAAACCCTTTGCCACGTCTTCTATTTCCTCGTTACCTCTTTCAAGTCACTAAAGACATGTTCTCTAAAGTCAGGTCGCTTGATCGCATAACCCAGATCGAATATGCCAAAGCTTCTCCTGACTTAGTTTTTCCTTTGAGTCGCGTAGTCTCTTGAAGAAATCAAATATTCCATCTGTGTCTCGAGACTTAGCGATTTTCCTTCAGTCGGGTTGTCGCTTGATTCCATGATATAAAGCTTTAAAAAGAACGGGACCCACCTTCAGTCGAGTGATCGCGAGAAGAAATGGCAAGTCAAAGAAATGTCTCCTGACCTTGCGCCTCCTTCATGTCACATGATCGCTGGATCAGGACATTCAAACAGTTAAAGCTTTGCTTCAATCGTGTGGTCTCGTGATAAGTTGACAGTTAGAGGATAACATTCCCAACAATGTGACTAACGGTTTCATGTTAAGTGATTTTATTCAGTCGGGATGTCGCCAGAATAGGAGTGATGACTCAGTTTCCAATATGCATAAAGAGGACGAAAGAAAAGACGACATCTGTCACATAGCTAGTGGTTGTCGGGAGGTCGCCAGATGAAGGAAAGGGATCGAGTGATAAGGAGACTAAAGTCATTTTTCCCTCAGTCATGAAGTCTCTTGATATTTTAAGGGCATAAGGAAATGTGAAGCGATTAAAAGACAGTCGTTAGATGAAGGAATGACAAGATCTGACGGTGGTCACGTAGTCTCGTGATAAAAGTTCCCCAGGGAAAAATTCCTTCCGACGAAGCGATTAAGGTATGCCGCGAGGTCGCTGTAAACAAAAAAGGGCACATGCTTCAAGTTACAGGTAAAGACACAGGATCTCCCGACTAAGCGACCAAAGAGATCATGAAATAAGAACAACGGCTTGTCGCATAGTCTAGAGAAAGATACTTGGTTAAAGTTAACCCTGCGCGACTTAGATTTTCACATAGTCGCCTGATCGCTGGAAAGACTTGGGTTACCCGAGGTAAAGGAATTACATTGTCACCTAATCTGATGATCAGACCATGGTTAGAGAAATATGCTCGCGACAAGGAGAATTTATGAGGTCGCGAGGTCGCTAGATAAATAGGATCAACAAAAGCGGCGCCAAGTGGAGGAGGTGACAAAGAAGATCACCAGGTGGCCAATCAGATATAAGAATTTTTGATTACTATGAACAAAAGGTAGCTGAGATGTATGACAAAGGAGGAATCACAGAGTGCCATGTCAGCTGTCTTAACCGTTTTATCATTGTGCCAAAATACTCATGATTTAAATTTGATTTTCTATCACTACGGCTAGGTTTTTGAATGTTTCATGGCATGTAAACTTAATGACAGAACTGGCGTTTCTGAACTTTGAGCCATGTACTCTGAACCTTATGGCCATAAACAAGGGAGCTTGCAAACATGTTGCTGCACTATTCATGGACTTGATGGACAGTTATTTCAAAAGGAAATGCAGGTGAGCTGGCGAGAACAAGTGTTAGGACTTTACAATAACTACACCAGCGGCCACCTAAAAATCAGATTACAGTCGCCAGGTCGGGAGAACAACAAAGATATCATATTTCACCTTTTTGACTTGGTCACCTCGTCATTTCTCTTCTCTCTCTCTCTTTCTCTGTCTTACATATTTAGGGTTAGGGTTTTGAGACTATCCGAAGCTTTTTTCATCCTTATGGATCCCAAGGTGGTCTCAAAACCTATATATATCATAGACTTGTAATAGTTAAGGGTCTTTGAATTTTTGGAACATTTTGTAAAGAAGAGATAATATACAACAGAATTTAGATATTCTGATTCATGTGTATCTTTTGAAGCTGTGTAAGCTTTCATGTACAAACGAGCTGGATTATATAAATGAAATACGGTGCAATTTTACTCCTCTCAACTGTTGTCTCTTTACTTTGTATGCGTGTTTTTCTGTGTTAAAGTTTATAAGGTATTCATTAACACTCTGGTTATAAGGTAACCATCTAATTGTTTACAAGTTTCCTTCAAGGAAGGGATTAAATATTGTGAATGGTTTCAGGAAGCATACTATTTAGTTAAGGATTTGATACACTGGTTTGGAGGTAACAAGATAGTTTGTAAGGCAGATTATCCTAATTGTTTGAGCTGTAAGGTAGTTCAGTGTATCTTGTTTATGTGATTTCTTTGCTTATTATTGACTCTGCAGCCCAAAGGATAGGCACTGGTTCAGAAACCTATTTAAATACCTATCTTTGTCACATG
Organism: Thuja plicata; assembly: GCA_018584345.1. Taxonomy (NCBI): domain Eukaryota; kingdom Viridiplantae; phylum Streptophyta; class Pinopsida; order Cupressales; family Cupressaceae; genus Thuja; species Thuja plicata. Next base: position 204,608 of record MU223831.1, on the reverse strand, counting down.
TGTTCTAAGTTTTCAAATACCAAATCAAATTTTAAATACTCTGTTACCAAGAACATATAAGCTGAAATTATAAAGGACCTCTGTCAGCAGGACACTGTCCATGTTA
>MU223831.1:181949-199753 GCA_018584345.1 Thuja plicata | reverse complement strand
CTAATGATCATTGTGATCATTTGGGTAAAGTTTTTATTAAGGCTTTAGAATATGGTGTTTCTTTGAATCCCAAGAAATGCCATTTTGCAGTAAAAGAAGGAAAGTTGCTTGGACATATAGTGTCTAAGGAAGGGGTAAGAATAGACCCTGAAAGAGTAGAAGAAATTAAGAAGGTTATGGCTCCAAAAGATTTAAAAGGTGTACAATCTTTCTTAGGAAAGATTAATTTTGTCAGAAGATTTGTAGCAAACTTTGCTGAAATTGTTAAGCCAATTGTAAAATTGCTAAAAAAAGATACTAAGTTTTCTTGGAATGATGATGCTCTACAAGATTTTGAAAGGATAAAGAAAGTAGTGCAAGAGACCCCAGTGTTGAAATCCCCTGATTATACCAAGCCTTTCTCCTTGTTTTCATTTGCATCATTCCATACAATAGCTGCAATTTTGCTTCAGAAAGATGAGAAAGGATTTGAACATCCCATAGAATTTTATAGTAAATCCTTGCAGGCTGCAGAGCTGAATTATGATATAATGGAGAAACTAGCCTATGCATTGGTAAAGGCAGTAAAATCTTTTAGGCCTTACTTGGTATGCGCTAAGGTACAGGCCTATGTTCCACATTCTGTAGTCAAAGATATTCTTACTTAGTCAGAGGTTACTGGTAAGAGATGTAAGTGGATTACAAGAATCCAGGAGTTCAATTTGGAAATTAATATTACCAAATTGGTGAGAGGCCAAGGCTTTTCCAAGCTTATGACAGAGGAGAACCTGGATCTTGTACAAAAAAATTAGATTGAGACAGATGATCAAGCTATTACTAGTATAGAAAGACAACCTGATTATGCTGATATTGTATTTTTCCTCAAAAATGCCAAGTGCCCTGATCATTTGCCTGATAATCAAAAGAGAAATTTAAAACTACAAACTCAGAGGTATGTGTTGATTAAAGGAGATCTATTTTGGAAAGATAAAAATGGTGTACTTTTTTTGTGCCTTGAAAGATACCAAGCTGAGAAAATCCTGATAGAAATGCATGATGGACAATGTGGAGGTCACTTTTCTGCTAAGACGAATGCTCATAAGATTTTGAGGGCAGGATATTATTGGCCCACCCTGTTCAAAGATACATACATGCATGTGAGAAAGTGTGAACCATGTCAAAGGTTCTCCAATAAGTTAAAATTTGCAGGTGCTCTGTTACTTAATACAGTAAGTACTGAGGCTCCTTTTGCTATTTGGGGCATTGATTTTATTGGAGAATTTCAAGAGAAGTCCAGTGCAGGACATAGTTGGATTTTAGTAGCCACTGATTACTTTACTAAATGGATAGAGGCTATTCCCACAAGAAAAGAAACTAGTAAAGTGGTTACTGAATTCTTACTGGAAAATATTTTGACAAGATTTGGTGTGCCAAAGAAATTGATAATGGACAATGCTATGAGCTTCAGATCAGAAGAAATGACAATTTTCTGTGAGCAGTATGGGATTACTATGTCATATTCATCCCCATATCATCCATAGGCTAATGGACAGGTAGAGTCTAGTAATAAGAGCCTCTTAAAAATATTGAAAAGAACTCTAGAACAAAACAAGAGGCAGTTGCACACTAAGCTAAGATTAGCTCTATGGGCTGATAGAATCACCTTGAAAAAGGCAACTGGTCAATCACCATTTGAATTAGTATACAGATTACAAGCAAGATTGCCCATAAATAACTTGTTGCCTATTTGCCAATATATACAAGAAGAGCATTTAGATGTTTCTGATGATATGCAGAACAGGATCATGCAGCTGAATGAATTAGATGAAGTAAGAAGAAATAGTCAGAGAGAAAATATGAAGCTGCAACAGAAGATGAAATATCTTTATGACAAAAGGGCTACTGAGAGAAAGTTCCAAGTTGGTGATTTAGTTCTCCAATGGAATGCAAGGGCACAAGATAAAGGAAAACACAAGAAATTTGAATCTTTGTGGCTAGGGCCATTCATCATTGCTAAAAAATTTGGCAAAGATTCATATCTGTTGAAAAACATGGAAGGTGATCTGTTTGAGTTGCCTGTGCATGGACAGTTTTTAAAGCCATTCTTTGACTAAAGGTCCAGTGTGCACAAGCAAGTATGTATTATAGTTTCCTTGCCCTATCTTGTTTGTAGTTAGCTGCTTTTATTTCCCCTTTCTGCAGTAGGGTTTTGTTCAAGTTAAGTTGGTCTGCAACCAGAGATTTTGTGGTTCTCAGTATAAATTTGCATTTAACTGTCCTCAGATAGAGCCACTGTTGGTTGTATTTCATGTTTTTGCTAATGTGCCTGGTTCCTTGCCCTTCTCTCTGAAAATTTTTAGGTTTTCATGCCTATACCTTGCCAAATTGTCAAAACCCTACTAAAACCTTGAAAAAACCCTAAAGCCAAGTGTTAAACGATGCATATTGAAACCCTTTTCCATGTCTTCTATTTCCTCGTTACCTTTTTCAAGTCACTAAAGACATGTGCTATAAAGTCAGGTCGCTTGATCGCATAACCCAGATTGAATATGCCAAAGCTTCTCCCAACTTAGTTTTTCCTTTGAGTCGCGTAGTCTCTTGAAGAAATCAAATATTCCATCTGTGTCTTGAGACTTAGCGATTTTCCTTCAGTCGGGTTGTCACTTGATTCCATGATATAAAGCTTTAAAAATAACGGGACCCACCTTCAGTCGGGTGATCGTGAGAAGAAATGGCAAGTCAAAGAAATGTCTCCCGACCTTGCGCCTCCTTCATGTCGCGTGATCGCTGGATCAGGACATTCAAACAGTTAAAGCTTTTCTTCAGTCGTGTGGTCTTGTGATAAGTTGAAAATTAGAGGATAACATTCCCGACCATGCGACTAATGGTTTCATGTTAAGTGATTTCCCTCAGTTGGGATGTCGCCAGAACAGGAGTGATGACTTAGTTTCCAGTATGCATAAAGAGGACGAAAGAAAAGATGACATCTGTCACAGAGCTAGTGGTTGTCTGGAGGTCGCCAGATGAAGGAAAGGGATCAAGTGATAAGGAGACTAAAGTCATTTTTCCCTCAGTCGTGAAGTCTCTTGATATTTTAAGGGCATAAGGAAATGTGAAGTGATTAAAAGACAGCCGTTAGATGAAGGAATGACAAGATCTGACGGTGGTCGCTTAGTCTCGTGATAAAAGTGCCCCAGGGAAAAAGTCCTTCCGACTAAGTGATTAAGGTATGTCGCGAGGTCGCTGTAAACAAAAAAGGGCACGTGCTTTAAGTTACAGGTAAAGACACAGGATCTCCTGACTAAGCGACCAAAGAGATCATGAAATAAGAACAACGGCTTGTCGCGTAGTCTAGAGAAAGATACTTGGTTAAAGTTAACCCTGCGCGACTTAGATTTTTACACAGTCGCATGATCGCTGGAAAGACTTGGGTTACCCGAGGTAAAGGAATTACATTTTCGCCTAATCTGATGATCAGACCATTGTTAGGGAAATATGCTCGCGACAAGGAGACTTTATGAGGTCGCGAGGTCGCTAGATAAACAGGATCAACAAAAGCGGCGCCAAGTGGAGGAGGTGACAGAGAAGATCACCAGGTGGCCAATCAAATATAAGAATTTTTGATTACTATGAACAAAAGGTAGCTGAGATGTATGACAGAGGACGAATCATAGAGTGCCATGTCAGCTGTCTTAACCATTTTATCATTGCGCCAAAATACTCATGATTTAAATTTGATTTTCTGTCACTACGGCTAGGTTTTTGAATGTTTCATGGCATGTAAAATTAATGACAGAATTGGCATTTCTGAACTTTGAGCCATGTACTCTGAACCTTATGGCTATAAATAAGGGAGCTTGCAAACATGTTGCTGCACTATTCATGGACTTGATGGACAGTTATTTCAAAAGGAAATGCAGGTGAGCCGGCGAGAACAAGTGTTAGGACTTTACAATAACTACACCAGCGGCCACCTACAAATCAGATTGTAGTCGCCAGGTCTGGAGAACAAAAAAGATATCAGATTTCACCTTTTTGACTTGGTCACCTCGTCGTTTCTCTTCTCTCTCTCTTTCTCTATCTTACATCTTTAGGGTTAGGGTTTTGAGACTATCCGAAGCTTGTTGCATCCTTATGGATCCCAAGGTGGTCTCAAAACCTATATATATCATAGACTTGTAATAGGTAAGGGTCTTTGAACTTTTGGAACATTTTGTAAAGAAGAGATAATATACAACAGAATTTAGATATTCTGATTCATGTGTATCTTTTGAAGCTGTGTAAGCTTTCAAGTACAAACGAGCTGGATTATATAAATGAAATACGGTGCAATTTTACTCCTCTCAACTGTTGTCTCTTTACTTTGTATGCATGATTTTCTGTGTTAAAGTTTATAAGGTATTCATTAACACTCTGGTTATAAGGTAACCATCTAATTGTTAACAAGTTTCCTTCAAGGAAGGGATTAAATATTGTGAATGGTTTCAGGAAGCATACTATTTAGTTAAGGATTTGATACAGTGGTTTGGATGTAACAAGATAGTTTGTAAGGCAGATTATCCTAATTGTTTGAGCTGTAAGGTAGTTCAGTGTATCTTGTTTATGTAATTTCTTTGATTATTATTGACTCTGCAGCCCAAAGGATAGGCACTGGTTCGGAAACCTATTTGAATACCTATCTTTGTCACATGTGTTCTAAGTTTTCAAATACAAAATCAAATTTTAAATACTCTGTTACCAAGAACATATAAGCTGAAATTATAAAGGACCTTTGTCAGCAGGACACTGTCCATGTTATTGATTCCTTGAAGAGAGAATCATTTAGGTTGTCCCTCCTATCAAGAAAAGGAAGAAGGATTGAAATCCTTGTATCACTGGTTTTCTGTCATATTTAAGATTATGATTTGTATGGTTAAAACCTGTATATGATTATGCTTGATCATTTACAAGGTATTTTATAAGCTAGATCAATAGAGAATACATGACAAATCAGTGTCCACATCAAAAAATACTGTGTTAACAGCCATCATTAAAGGTAAAACCTGCCTGAGTATATGTGGAACTCAAAAACGAAGAAGGACCTTATCCAGTCCTGAGCAATTAGGCTTTTCTTGTCTCTGAATCAGGAGTAAAAGGTACAGGATTCAAATAGACATTTCAAGCATTGTGATTCATACAAGAAAAATCCCTAACAGTACCAATTACACTTTTATCATTTGGCCTAGGTACAAGTGTCCAAGTATTGTTGTTTTCAATCTGTTCAATCTCTTTGTTCATGTCTTGAATCCAGTCTTCATTGTCTAAGGCATCTTTTATTGTTTTAGGCTCAAAATCACATAGCAAGCATGTATCTTCTCTCAATTTTCTTCTTATCATGACTGCAAAGTCCTTTGCTCCTATGATTTGATCAAGTTTATGGTGCCTTATTACATACTTTTCCAAAGTATGTTCTTACTGAGCTTCAATTTGATTATTCATGTTCAATTTAGGTTGAAAGTGTGACTCAGAATCACCATCAGATAGCTCGGTAGTCACCTCTTATTGACCGACAATTTCATTCTATGACACCGCAAGTGCAGATTGATGCTCGACAACTTCATTCTTAGTTTTAGGTAATTCATTATAATCTTCCTCATCAGGATAGGTGAATGATATGTAACTCTCAAGCTCAGTCGTGCTTTTAGCTTCATTTCTTTCTTCATATTCATCAATTCTAACATTTTCACTTTCCAAAATTTTGTTAGTGTTAGAATTCAAACACTTGTATGCTTTACTTTTAGTTGACTATACAAGAAATATGCCTTCCTCACCTTTAGCAACAAGTTTTCCATTTTTTTTATCCTTCAGTATGAAACATATACTTCCAAAGACTTTAAAATATCTTACACTAGGTGCATATCCATACCATAGCTCATAAGGTGTAGCATTTGTACCCTTCTTAATTTGTACTCTATTTAGGGTATAGACTATTGTACTTATAGCTTCTCGCCAATATTTATGTGCAACATTTTTTTCCATCATTAATGTTGTGGCACAATCCATGATAGATCAATTTCTTCTTTCAGCTATACCATTCTGTGGTGGTGTCCTAGGTGCAGACATCTATCTCTTTATGCCTCAGTCATTGCAAAACCCCTTAAACTCATTAGAAATAAACTCGTCTCCTCTGTCAGATCTTAGACATTTCAGACTTTTACCTATCTCCTTTTCAACTTTTTCCAAGTACCACTTAAAAAAATGAAATGCATCAGATTTTTCCTTAAGAAACATAACAGTCATCATTCTAGAGTAATCATCAACAAATAAGATAAAATATTTTTCTCCACAGTAACTTTTCTCACCAATAGGTCCACAAAGGTCAGTATGAACCAATTCTAGAATAACCTCAAAAGTATGAGATTTACTCTTAAAACTAGATTTAGTCATTTTGCCCAAATGACATTGCTAGCACATTGCATTTTTAGGTTTCTTTAACTTAGGAAGCCCTCTAACATTTTTCAATTTACTTATGATTACCAAGCTATCAAAGTTTACATGACACAACCTTTTATGCCATAACCAAACATCATTATATTGTGCAAACAAGCATATCTCATCAGCTAAGTCTAGATAAAATAAGGTACCTTTTGTCTATTCACCACTTCCAACTAATTCTCCATTGGCATCATAGATCTTTGCTTTCCTGTGATGGAATTCAACTTTGTAACCAAAAGTATTCAGCTATGCAACACTAAATAGGTTATACTTAAGATCATTAACCCAATATACATCATCACATCTGATGTTTTTAGTCAATTGAATTGATCCTTTCCCTTTAACACAACATGGTATATCATTTCCAAATTTAACATGACCACCTTTACACTGATTTAAGGTTTCAAATTTATCTTTATCACTGGTCATGTGATGTGAACAACCACTATCAATAATCCAATGATCACCTTTACTCATATAATAAATTAGTGTAGTTTTCTCATCATCATCGGAATCATCTTTCATTGCAACATACACAACTTCTATATCATTTTCATCAAATTTATCAAATTCATTGCCAGAAGCTTCTTCATCTATATAGAAAGATTTCTTACCTTTTGCTTTGTAATCCTTGTACTTCCTAAAGTCTCGGTCATCCATTTTGTCTTTATACTTGTTGTCTCTTCTCTCATCTTTGTCATTCTTATCAGGATCTCTTGCAGTAATATGACCAACTTTGATACATGAATAACAAATAATAGGAAGTTTACCTCTAAATTTTCTTTTTCCTCTAGATATTTTTCTTGCCATAAGTGCCTCAAGTTCTTCTAGATCATCATCAGAAGTGTCGCTATTACTATCCACACATTTCTTTCCTTTGGTTGAGTTTTTGAGGACCATCTGGGAATTGAATGCATATTCAATGCCTTGTGGAGTATAATTATCAAAATTTGACATCTCAAATGCAGTAAGTCATCCTACCAAACTTTCCAAAGTCAAATTGTTGTTAGGAGTACATCTCCATTCTTGAATTTTAGATAATCTAATAGCATAAATAGGAAGAAGTGTTCTCAGTACCTTGCTCATGATGGTGTTATCATCAATGGTTCTTTTAGCTCCTCTAATAGCATTTACAACTTCCTTTATCCTACCATAATATGAAAATATATTTTCTCTTTCTTGCATTTTCATTTCATCAAACTTACCTCTCAAGCTTTCAGATTTGTCTCTTAGCACATGTCACCTCCATAAATGGTTTCAAGGGCATCCCACATTTTCTTTGCAATTGTAAAATATTTTATGTCTTCAAACTCATGATAGTTTAGGGATGATGTAATCTACAACATTGCTTGATTATGTTCTTTCTTTTCTCTTAACTATGTAGCATTAAGAACTCATGTAGGGACTACATATTCTTGATCAACATGACATTTAGTAGAATCGCCAATACCAGCCAAGTGAAATTTCAACAAAATTTTCCATGCAAGAAAGTTATCCTTGTTCAACTTTGGTACATCCCTTTTATACATCTTGATCTTTTGCTCCAAGTATCTTCAAACTATTTCAAGAGAAAAAAGCTCTGATACCAATTTTTAGAATGAATTAAGAATAACTGAGAGAGAGTGGGGGTGAATCAGTTATCCTCAGGTCTAGATGTGCCCATTTAAACCTTATACCAATTTGAACAACTCAGATCTGCTCGGCAACAATAATATAACAGTGTGCAGTTTACTGTACTAATGAAATAAGCTTGCAAAAACTTAGTAGTAAAACACAACATAAACATTCACACATTTTGACACCATGATTTCATGTGGAAACCCAATATGGGAAAAACCATTTGTAACATGCTACCAAAATTTCACTCTTTTGAAGTGAGCTATGTTAGGAGCCAACCCTGTTAAAGGTTACAAAACACATTGTCAAATGTGACCTAGTTAAAGGATTTAATCACCCTGTCAAGAGTGGCCTTGTTAGAGGACTTAGAAAATTCCAATCTGAATGTCACCTTGCTCAAAGGATTTATACAATGACTCTTAGGTCGATCTGGTTAAAGGATTTAATCTGATACAATGGTTAGAAAGTAATCAACAAGTTTGATTTGATTCATACAACTTACTTTGCAAATCTAGATCCAATTCAGCTCTAATGCTAATTTAGTGAGTGGAATCCATTCTCATCTCAAACTCCAGATCTACTTGGAAATCCATCAAATAGTCACTCTTGCAGCTCTCTATTCCTTTGTTCAACCTTCTATGCTAGATCATGCCAATCAATCAATTAACCATGCAATCCTCTTGCATACAAATTCTTACACTACATACTCAGCATACATCATGAATAACCCCTTGAGGTTATCATATACCTCTTCATCTAGGTCAGACAAATCTTTTGCCGCTTAATCAAGATCGTAGATCTTCGGTTAGGTTATATCTAATGGATCCTTCCATCATTACATTTAAATTATTTCTCTAATACAATCACAAATTAAATCTTGAATCCATGTGTAAATAATGGTTTCTTGTGCATTTAATTAATGTGGAACAAAATTAATTATCCATAATAAACTTCACATATTCCAGTAAATTCAATTATGTCGGCCATAGATCTCAAATCTCATCAATTACCAAAATATTGTTTCTCGGTCATCAATGTGTTCTTCTACTTGGTCACCTCTATATTCCTCGGTATTTCACTAGTGCTCAACCATCACTGGATTCCCTTGACATCAACTTTTCATTGCTCAGCATCAACTTCTCACTGAATTTTCAGTGAAAGATAAACAAAATATCACTTTACCAATGTGCCAAATGATCAAGTACCCTTGTGTTTACCCATAACTCAACCGTTTCCCTCGGTCTTCTTGTTATCCTTTTCTTCAAATTAATAGATATGGTACTCAAACAAATAGCAATGGTCTCACCAGTTAAGGTTTGACATCAATGACAAAACATTTTTTTTTTCCATTATAGCTTTCCAACAATCTTTCCAATAGGATCAACATCAATTTCCTTTTCTTTTACTTTCTTCTTCTCCTCTTCATCTCATATTTTACTTTCTTCACTAAATTTATGAATAGGCATGCCGAACTCTTTAGACAAGTGTTGAACTTGTTTAGTGATTTTCCTTTCTCTATTAGATCTATTGACCTCCAAGTGCTCCATAAGACTCTTCTCTTTATATGTCCTAAACCTTTCTTCATTAGGATCAACAATATTCTTCCAAATATACTTAACATAACCTTCAAGAAATAAAGGATTAACCTCATATCCCATAGGCATGACCTATGAGGTTCTAGGGTCCACTACTTCCATCAAGAAGTCATCAATTTCAAACATGAAACATATGTTATCCTCATATTTATCAGCAATGCCCTTCAATATTTTGTATCTCAACTATATTTGTTCTTGAAAACTCTTGAAATAACCCTATAGTGTTCTTCTTCTTTATTGATTATCAAGAATACATTATAAATCTCTTATTTGAATAGCTATAGGTTTATCCTTTTTCCACTAATTGTCTCCAATACAAGGAAGAAATTCACTAAGTAGAAGAAAAAACATAACACTAATGAACCAGATTTGAATTTTTTATTTTTATCCTTCTTAATATTTGCAATATTCTCCAAATTTTGAATCCTTAGTGCCTCAAAAATATCATATTTTTCATTCTCCTTGAGAATTTTGTAGGAAACATAGACGATACTACTTGAAATAGAGTTTTCTCTACTAGAATGATAAAATTTACAACCCAAAACTATAGATGTGAGCCTAACATATAGTTGTATGATGTCATTGAAAGTCATAGATCTTTTTTCCCATTCAAAAATAGTCAAGTCAATGACCTAATCCTTCTTAAATGACTTCAGAACAGGTACTTCACAGTAGCAATAAAACCACTCACAAATTCCAATACCTCCTTAGTGATTTTGTATCATCTCTCAATCTAAATGAACTTATCATGATCCTACTAAGAACATACCTAATCCACTATGCCTCATCGAACATAGGAAAATCCATAATCTAAGAGAATATATTTTCTTCCAAAACCGTATATTCATCCTTCAATTTTGAATCCATATACAATTTCTTATACAACACATTAATTGAATTACCTCCTTGTTCTTCCAGATTAGAATGAATATATGCCCTAATAGCTTCAACATGCAAAGACTTTGTAACTTACTAACAAAAATACATCGTTCAAATCATCCTCAAGAGATTTGTACACACCTTTCTTAAATTTTGACCTAGGTCTATTAGTGATATCAAGGATAGGTGGCATATCCATGATTCAAACTCAAAATATCAAGTTGAATGATGAAAAATTCCTCTTTTGATCAAATAAGGTTTTGCCCATGAAGTCTCTACTAATCATTGTTAATATCCATCAAATAACCTTCAATCACTCAAAACACGCTTCCACTAACTTGCAAGGTGAAAAATGATGCATGATAATACATTTTTTAACCTTTTCATACCAAAAAGTGAAGTTTATTTAATACGACATAGCCTAACTTTCATCCCACCTTCAAACTGCTAATCAAAAATCCATCATCGAATTTTCAAAATGTTGTAAAATCCCTCAAAAATGATTTGATCATGTTCTAAACTCATCAATGTATTTGAATATGTTTATCACATTCATCTATCCCTTCAAATTAGGGGTTTGTAGTGTTTTTTTCAAGAAAACCTCCCTCTTGGTCTATGACCTATTTCAATTTCCTAAAGAAATTTCCACACTAGATCCTTGTGCAATCCATCTACTAGCATTATAATTTCCTTTTTGTGACGATGTGTTAGTCATCTTCTTTCTAACCTCTTCAACATCCACTTTCTATTTACCCTTATCATTGTTCTACATATTTTTTATTTCTACCATAGCTCCCATGTTCATATTAGCATTCTTGAGTCTACAGTACCTAACAATATGACCTAGAATATAGAATTTGAAACATGTCACACTAGATTGTCCATACTTGAAGTTCTCTTTACTTTTCCTCAATATTTATTTCTTCACCATATTTATAAATTTATTACATTTATAACACCTTATATTCCCATTTTTTACCAAAATTTTCAGCACAAATTTGCATTCACTTGATTTGTGCCCATGATTTTTGCATTTTAAACATTGATCTGAAAATGATGTAGCATTTGACTTATTTATGCACTAATTTTCCCTATGACCAATTTTGTTGCAAAAAAACTATATTCCATTAAATTTTTGTGCATTAGGTTTCCTTACGTGTGGCCTCTTAGGTTTCTTATTCTTATTGTCTAATACAGAATTGTTCTGACCAAATCTAGAGATTTATCCCTTCTCGTAGACAAGTCCATGTGTATATCCTTTTGTTTTATGTATTTAAAGTTGTGCATCAAACTTCCCTGAGATAACTTTGAATTTTTCTTTGAGCTTATTTGTAGCACCTAGTTCACTCCTCATAATGTTATTTACCCTTTCAAGTTATTTCTGATTATGTCTGGATTTATCTTAGTCATCTTCATTATTATTCATTGTAAAATCCTCCTTAGTCATCTTCATTACCGTTGCTTCCATCTCATGCTTCAAATTTTTTGTCTTTTGAAAGCTTCTCAAATTCTTTAGTCTTTTGCTTCAAGGCTTGAGAATAATTTGTATTTCCTTTTTGTTTCATCTACTCAACAAGATATTTCCTCTTGTTCATAGATTTTATGAATTTTCCTTTCAAGGTCTCAATGAATTTTTAGTTTCCTTAAGTTTCCTTTCAAATTTGATGCCCAAAGAATTGGACTAACCAAGATCTTCAAGTGCAACCATAAGTTTCTTCTGAAAACTACTTTAACCTATTGAATGACCCTTCAGGATCTTCCTCAAGCTGTTAGACTTCTTTTGAGGCATAAATCTCTAATACAATTTGTTGGTATTAAGGAACACTGAGAAGGGGGGTGAATTAGTGGTATACTATTTTTAACTTTAGTGACCATATTCATCAAGCATAAACCAAATGCAATTAATAAAAATAGAATGAAATATAAGGCATACACCTGCAACATCATAACACAATTATTTTTGCATGAAAACCTTTTGAGGGAAACAAAACCATGATGGGGATAGAACCCACAAGATTTACTATGCAGAATAAATAACCCTGTTAAAGGTTTACTTAAAAAATATAAATGCACATGCATTTAGGCTTACAACATAGAGCTCACTTCTCAATTGAAATAAGGGTTATTGTTGGCAATATATTGTAGGCCCTAGGTGTCTAAGAGGGGGGTGAATCAGGAACCAATAAAACTTATTCACTTTTATCCCTTATTAGATTGGCTAATTTAATTGCATGCATGGAACATAAAATCAATAAACATTAATAAAACATGAAACAATATTTGGGTACCCAGAAACATTCCAAATAGAAAGTAAAACTTGGGTGGGGATGATACCCACAAGATTTAGAATTGCAATAATAAAGTTGGTCGGTTAAGGCTTACAATTGACCACTTCTGATGGTCTTCCTTGTTACGAGCAATAAGGACTATTAGGTCCACCTTGTGAAAAGATTTATACAATACAATTAAGTATGCACTCTGTTAGGAGATTTTATAAGGACTTTTAGGTCCACCAAGTTAAAATATTTTGACTGATACACCTGTTAGGATGAACGAGTGAATGATCTGCTATGCAACTCTAATTTGGTGAATAAGATCCTTTGAAGTAATATTGATCACCTAAATGTGATAGATGAGTCTTTGTTATTTATTTATACTATTGTAGCCTTCTAATAAATTTGCCACTTCATATTCACATTTGTAATTGATTCATATATCCATACTCTTTCTACTCTCATTTGGATAAACAAAGTATCTTTCATATATATCTTATCCAAATCAATTACCTCCACAAGTAGACTACTTGTCATATTAAATAGTATCAAATACTATGAACTAAGTCAGCCCAATACTGATACTCAGGTCTAGTAATCCACTTGGATGATATACTAACACTTGGGTGACATAGTGAACTGGTAACTCTGGCACTCGATTGAAACTGGGTGCTCGGGCCACATTGATCACTCAGAGATGGTATGCAACTCGGGTAACTCTGGTGACTCAAGTGATACTATTAGGAACTAACTACTCGGTTGACACTGCAACTACATAGCTAGGGTAACACTTCAAGCTGATAGCTTGGTCAACACTATAATATATGATTGACTAAGTTTTTTTGCACTAATTGACAACATGTCTATCCATAAGGTCTACAATCTCCCCCTTCAGAATTAGTGAAAAAAATACTTATCATACCCCCAAAAATGTGATCAAACTGCTAAGTAAAAACTCACCCTTACCATGTGCTTGGGTACTTGCTCAGTTTTGACTACTGCTCTTCAACTCAGTTACAACTGACTTTGTTTTTATTTTCAAAACTATTTTTGTAACTCTGCTATATATATATATATCTTCCTCTTCTCTGTACATGTATTTATTCATATATTGTTGTCTGACTTTCAGTCACCCCTTTTTGGGCATTATGGTCATGTCATTTCAGTCTGTTTAGTCTGAGTCTAGGTCTAAGTCTTTTATAGGTAGGAAATCTTTGCCAGGATTCTCTTCCATTTCCCTTTTGTTCTAAGTCGGTTGGGATGTTTTCAAAGTCTCATTAATTGGGTAGGTTGTAGCACCCGATCTGGCAAAGATTATGACCTTTCAATTGATGATCTTTTCAACAGATGGAATGATGTTTGGGAGTCATAATTTTTAGACATTCAAAATAACTAAGAGAGATTCTTCATGTAATGGAATCAGCATTGAATCATTCAGGTTTCTACTTCATATCACCGTGTGAACAATCCATTTATGGTAGAGAAATAAAGTTTGCAGTTGAATATATCAAGCTAGGTGCATATCGAAGACTGGTATGGATCGATCCTACAGGTATCAACGATCCTAATGCAACAAACGGTAGGCAATTTGGTTAAGAGATGAGCAAGAATGAGCTCGGTGGGATTTCAGAAATCACCTTCTCTATAGCGGAATTCTACCTTAGTTGGTAATTTTCCGTAAAGAAGAACTTTGCCTTGTGCGGGTTTCACACTTCGTTGGTAATTTTCTGCAAAAGGCAGAAGAGAAGAAAGAGTTCTATGGTGGACCCCACAACCAATTTTCAAAGCACTTTTTCTATTTTCCAGGTAAGAAAGACACAAAGCAGAGAATTGGATTTCAGCTTCTCCATGGTGGAATTCTACCTTAGTTGGTAATTTTTGGCAAAGGCAGAAAGGAAGAACTTCACACTGCACGGGTTTCACCCCTCTCAAGTGATTTTCTGCAAAGAAGGAATTTGCTTGTTGTGGGTTTCACACTCATCAAGTGGATTTCCACAAAGCTAAATGATATTTTAAAAGGTTTAAAAAGCATGTGCTAAAAGCACTGTGTGTTAAAGTTGATAGGCGGAAATACGTCCTGAGCCTTCTCCTAAGGCAGAAATCGCGCTCTCTCATACATTTTCTGCAAAGAAGGATTTTCATATATTGTGGGTTTCGCACCCTCTTGTAAATTTTTTGCGGAGAAGTCCTTTTCCAATTTTCTGCAATGGAGAAGCAGATTTGGTATTTTCCACCGGAAGCATTCAGTTTGGGATTTTCCGCCAATCGCATTATGGAAATTGATTTCTTGTGAAATAACGATAGAAACTAGGCTACATTTTCTTTAATACATCTAAGAAAGGATGAATGTCAGCTGCGGATCATGTTAGCTGTTATTTACATGTTGGTTAAGTTTGAACATAAGCAGTTATTCGACTCCGTGGCCCAATGGATTCATCTCGATAAAACTAGTTGGAAATGAAGAGTTTCTGATTCCATAGCGACTGTTCGAGTTCTCAGACTTGAAAATTCTTTCTCTTTGTATTCTATCTCTTTGTATTCCAAGAAGAGGGAAGGTCATTGGCTCTTAGAAGCCTGATGTATTGTAAACTCTATAAATTCTGAAAAGAATTCAGTATACAAGGTCGGGAAACTTGTTAATGAAGCGGGGTGATTCTATTTACAAAGTTGAATTCCTGTTTGTTGTTCTATTTTCATAGCCTATTTGCATGGTGAATAAAAAGAATAGTTATAAGTGAAACTTCTTTTTCTTAATGAATTCCATTTCTTATCAGAAATTGTGGTGTGATCTATTCCAGTTGGTCTTTCATTTGTAATTCTTCCTTTGTTCACTCTTTATTTTAGTTGCATTTCTGAATGGAAAGTACACCTATGTTCTAAGACTTTGATTTCTTCCTGAATTCTATTTCTTGCTAAGCAATTGCGGTAATAGTGATTCCATTTGCCTTTCATTATATAGGTCTGCTTCTATTCACCAATTAGAACCTACATTTCATAAAAGAGTAGGATAGGATTAGTTTAGATGTTAAAATCAGGTGATGATCTATGATCAACATTCTACTGAGGGTTGTAGATTATCTTCATCTTATCTTTGCCTGAATTGTTTGTGCCTACAAGTAATTTGGTTAAAACTCATTAGGAATAAACCTGGTGATCAATATAAAAACAAATTCATTGAATATCATACACAATCAAGGAGCTGTACCTGTCAATTCAGAGGGCAGTGATAGAAGACATACACTGACCCATTTGTTGGTAAACATCCTTTTGTTCTTTCACCTTGGGTGTATTGAAGAGTCAAAGATTATAATTCTTAAGGGAGGACAAACTGTTAAGCAACAGTTTTTGGCGACTCTACTAGGGAAGACTTAGAACGAAAATATATCATAAGTTTTCTTAGAATTTTAAGGCATCCTGGATTCCAGATTTACCAAAAGTGAAAAACTAAAGGGAAAGGTTGACCTAGTATACGAAGAGCTTAAAGAAGTCAATTTCTCTATTCTTGAAAATATTTACCAGAAAGGAAGGGCTATGTTGAGAGAAGAAGTTGAAGATAATAAGCCTGAAGAAATTCAATTGCCTCCTGAAATTCCTTTCAGAACAAAGAGAAGCAAATCTTCTTCACCCCCTATTGGTAGAACTCCCATTTTTGCCACCTGTAATTCTTTGATTCTCCAGGGTATTGCACTTCCTCTTTCAGTTTCATTTCAAGCTTCTCAACCAAACACAAGGTTAGTAAACATGGCCGTTCCTTGGGGAAATGCAATTGGGCCTCTAAACCTTGCAGCGAGTCATGATTTGCCAAGGGCCTCAAGAAAGAATTTTCCTAAATTCAATGGTGATGGCACAATATCAGCAGAACAACATTTGAGTGCATTTTAGAAAGCATGTAGTGTGGTGAACCCTCAGCATGAGGATGTTGCAGTCAGAATGTTTGTCGATACATTGGTAGATGATGTAGCAGATTGGTTCCAAGACTTACCCACAGGCTGTATTACTGGATGGGACACCATGAAGCTAAGATTTGAAGAAAGATACAAGAGCACTAAAGATGCCCAAGTTCTCTTGTTACAATTGGCATAATTTAAGAAAGAACCCTCCATCTCCATGAGATATTTTAATGCAAAATTCAATAAACTGATCAAAAGAATACCAGCTGCTAGAGCTCCAACAGGAGATAATCATAAAACCTTCTACATCAGCTCCATGCCTCCTGAACTTGGCTATCAAATAAGAAGGGCTAATGTGGCCACTTTACAAGCTGCACAAACTCTTGCAGTAGAGATGGAGGATGACATGATAGCCTCTGGGAAATGGAAGAAAGAGTATCATACTGAATCTTCAAGCAATACAACAAGCACTTCAAAAAATACCTCGACTATGTTACAAAAATTGTCCAATGAGATGATTGCATTAAAGAAACAAATTGCTAGACCAGCTCATTCATTATATTAGCCTTATCAAGAAGGACCAAGATATCAAGGTGGAAATAAGAACTTACAGCTTTCTACTCCTCAGCAAAGATTAGCCATAGAAGCTACTCCTAAAGGTGAGAACTCTTGTGCCTTTAACACCACAATAGATCATGATGGTAATACTTGTGAAGGCATGATCAGATGTTTACAGATGTTAGGAGAATCTAGGCAAAGAATTGAATATCTAGAAGATGATGACGATCATGTTCCCCATGGCGACTCTATAAATTTGTATTGTGAGTATGAATCTGATTTAGAAAATGGAGGGAATTGTTTTGCCACCTTGGATGGACCTCAGCTAACGGTGATGACCAGAAGTAAAAAAAATAAGGGTCAGGTTTCTAATGCCGCACCTGCTCAGAATCCAGCACATTCTCATAAGGCAGATAAAGGCAATAATGTAGCACCAAGTTCTTCACAAAAAGAACAAAAAGATAAGTCATCTACCTCTTTTGACATTATTCAATTTTGTGAAGAAACTAAAATTCAAATATCTACCATGGATTATTTGA
>MU223831.1:170266-181132 GCA_018584345.1 Thuja plicata | reverse complement strand
TTAAATTGCTTAAGGTTCAAGGAGATGCTGAATTGGTCGTGAGGCAGGTAAGAAATCAATATTCTATAAAAAATAACAAGTTGAGGAATTACAGAAATAAGGTATGGGACGAAATAGAGAATTTTGATGCCTTTTCAATAGTTTCAGTGCCAAGAGACTAGAATTCCAAAGCCGATTCCTTAGCAGTCTCTGCATCATTACTTTTGCCTCATCCTGATTTTAAAGATCAAGTATATAGAATGGAGGTCCTTTTCAGATCAAAGGTGCCAGATAATGAAGAATATTGGAAGGTATTTGAAGATGATAAGCATATTCAATAGTTCATAGAAGGAACAGGATCCTTTGCTGATTTATGTTTTGAAAGAAATCAAAGGACAGAGCAGCCATCAGAAAATGAAGAAGAATTAAAATCAGGTACCATTCAATTGAAAGAAAATTGAATTCCTCCTCATGTTGTTTCTTTAGAAAAACTTTTTGATAGACATGATGCTTATATTAAAAAGGAGAGAAATAAGAAGGGAAAAACAAGTGGAGAATTTGATAGAATTAACATAGGGACTAAGGACAGTCCTAAGATGATCAATGTTGGAAAATGCTGCACTCCTGAGGAAAGAATAAAAGTCAAAGAGTTATTGATTGAGTTCCAAGATGTTTTTTCTTGGAGCTATGAGGAATTAAATAATTTTATGAATGGGAAATTCAAGCATACCATTCCTCTCAAACCTGGAGCAGCACCAGTCAGACAAAAATAGAGAAATTATAATCCTCTGGTTGAAGGGGCAACTTTCAAAGAAATAGATAAAATGCTGAAAGCTAAGATCATCTACCCTATCCATCATTCCACTTGGGTAGCCAACATCATTCCTATGAGGAAAAAGAATGGAGAAATAAGGATCTGTGTTGATTTCAGAAATCTGAACCAAGCTTCCCTCAAAGATAACTATGCTCTACCAAACATGGATCATCTGTTGCAAATGGTTGCAGGGTCAGAGATGATGTCCATGTTAGATGGCTTTTTAGGTTATAATCAGATATAGGTAGATGAAGCAGATAAGTATAAAACAACTTTCACAACACCTTGGGGCACATTTGCCTATAATAGAATGTCATTTGGGTTAATTAATACAGGTGCAACCTTTCAAAGGGCTATGGATCTATCTTTTGCTGATCTCAAAAATAAAATTATTGCAATGTATCTTGATGACTTGACTACTTTCTCCAAGAAGAGGAAAGATCACCTAGGAGATCTAACCAAAGTTCTGCAGAGATGTAGAGATCGAGGCATATCCTTGAACCCAAAGAAATCAGTGTTCTGTGTCACTGAAGGTAAGCTTCTTGGTCACATTGTTTCTCAAGAGGGAGTCAAAATTGATCCTGATAGAGTTAAAGCTATTCAGCAGTTGAGTTTACCTTTGAGTAAGACTGGTGTTAAATCTTTCTTTGGTCAAGTGAACTTTCTGAGAAGATTTGTACCTGCTTTTTCTGAGATTATGCAAAGCATAGTTGACATGATGAAAGGAAATCAAACATTTAAGTGGACTGATGATGGTAAAAGAGATTTCAAGGATATAAAGAATGCTATTGCAAATGCTCTTGTCTTGGTTCATCTTGATTATACTAAAGAGTTCATTATATATTGCTATGCATCCGAACACACTATGTCAACAATATTGATGCAAGAAAATGAAGAAGGAATACAAGCTCCTATTGCTTTTATGAGTATGCCTCGGAAAAACCATGAGCTGAAGTATTCTCAAGTTGAAAAAAATGCTTATGTAGTGGTGAGAGCATTGAAGAATTTCATATTTTATATCTTGCATTCACATTCAGTCATCTATGTGTCTGATGCCGCTGTAAAGAGCGTATTAACACAGCAAGATGTTGGTTGTAACCATAGAGGAGCTTGGATTGCAAAGGTCCAGGAGTATGACATAGATGTTAGGAAAACAAAACTCATAAGAGGGAATGCTCTTTGTAGGGCCATAGCAGAAAACCAGCAAGTTGAATAAGATGATCACAGAGTACTGATGGTAAGTTTACAAGATCCTTGGTTTTTAAATATTGCATATTTTCTGACTTATGGTGAATGCCCAGATGGATTAATTGCTGAAAAAAGGAGGAATTTGAGGAATAAATATTTGAAGTATGTCATGCATGATGATGTTCTTTATAAGAAAGCAATTGATGGCACTTTTCTAAGATGTGTTGATAAGGAACAGCAGGAAAAGTTGTTGAAATCTTTTCATGATGAAGCATGTGGAGGTCACTTCTCATCTATCGCGACAGCTTTCAAGATCCTAAGGTAGTGTTATTATTGGCTTGGAATGTTCAAAGATACCTACAAGTGGGTGGCTAATTGTGAAAAGTGCAAGTTTTTTATAGGAAAACCTCAGTTGGATGCATTACCTTTGAAACCGGTGGTGATAGATGCTCCTTTTTAACAGTGGGGCTTGGATTTTGTAGGACCAATCAATCCTTCTTCAAGTCAAGGGAATTCATACATCTTGACTGCCAGTGATTACTTCAGCAAATGGGTTGAAGCTAAACCTATGAAAAGGGCTACATCGGAAGCAGTGTGTGAATTCATCAAAGAACAGATTTTGATCAGATTTGGGGTTACAAGAAAATTGATCATGGATAATGCTTCATATTTCTCATCCTCAAAAATTTTTTCCTTTCGTTATGATTATGGAATTTAGATAGGGCATTCTTCAGATTATTTCCCTCAAGGTAACGGACAGGTTGAGTCAAGCAATAAAAATCTGATTAATATTTTGAAGAAATTGGTGACTGACAATCAGAAGAACTGGCATAAGAAAATACATGATGCTCTATGGGCAGATAGAACTACTCCAAAGAGGGCTATAGGCATTTCACCTTTTGAGCTGGTGTATGGAGTTGAAGCCAACTTGCCATTACCTTTTGAACTTGCTACATGTAAGTTGAAAACTACCATTGAGGATGATATTTTTAAGGATAGTTTAGAGAAAAGAATTATGTATTTGACCAAGTTGCAGGAAGAAAGGGAAGACATGGTTGACAGGATCACTGAACATCAGAACTGAGTGAAGAAGCTATTTGATAAGAAAGCAAGGCCAAGAAAATTCATAGAAGGTGATATGGTGCTACTGTGGGATAAGAGGCGTGAACCTAAAGGAATGCATTCTAAGTTTCAATCTTTGTGGAAAGGTCCCTTCCAGATTGTACGGGTGAATCAGAATAATTCTTTCAGACTGGCATATCCTTCCGGGGAATCCCTACCATATTCCTATAATGGGAAGGATTTGAAGCTATACCAGATGCACAATTGAAGAGCAGGTAACCCCTGCATAGTAGTTAGTTAGGTAGGTGTTCTTTTTGTGTCATAGTTTCAGCAGCTGCCTTTCGTTTTGCTCCTATTTTCCTTGAGTTTAGTTTTTCTTTGTTTCAAGTTGCCCTGGTCTCCTCCGGTCTTCCTGTATGCATTTTCTTGTTGTTCTTTTTGGTCTAGACTCTGCAACACAATGGATAAGGCACTTGCAAAACCAGAGTACCTCAATTCTTCATGCACTTTGTAGTGCATGATCCCCCAGTTGGAGCCAGTTGTTGTCTAACTTTCAGTCACCCCTTTTTGGGCATTATGGTCATGTCATTTCAGTCTGTTCAGTCTGAGTCTAGGTCTAAGTCTTTTATAGGTAGGAAATCTTTGCCAGGCTTCTCTTCCATTGCCTTTTTGTTCTAAGCCGGGTGGGATGATTTCAAAGCCTCATTAATTGGGTAGGTTGTAGCACCCAATCTGGCAAAGATTATGACCTTTCAATTGATGATCTTTTCAGCAGATGGAATGATGTTTGGGAGTCATAAGTTTCAGACATTCAAAAGAACTAAGAGAGATTCTTCATGTAATGGAATCAGCATTGAATCATTCAGGTTTCTACTTCATATCACTGTGTGAAAAATCCATTTATGGTAGAGAAATAAATTTTGTAGTTGAATATATCAAGCTAGGTGCAGATCGAAGACTAGTATGGATCGATCCTACAGGTCTCAACGATCCTAATGCAACAAACGGTGGGAATTTTGGTTAAGAGATGAGCGAGAATGAGCTCGGCGGGATTTCAAAAATCACCTTCTCCATGGCATAATTCTACCTTAGTTGGTAATTTTCCGCAAAGAAGAACTTAACCATATGTGGGTTTTGCACTCCGTTGGTAATTTTTCGCAAAAGGCAGAAGAGAAGAAAGAGTGCTATGGTGGACCCCACAACCGGTTTTTGAAGCACTTTTTCTATTTTCTGGGTAAGAAAGACACAAAGTAGAGAATTGGATTTCATCTTCTCCATGGCGGAATTCTACCTTAGTTGGTAATTTTTTGCAAAGGCAGAAAGGAAGAACTTCGCACTGCGCGGGTTTCACCCCTCTCAAGTGATTTTCTGCAAAGAAGGAATTTTCTCATTGCGGGTTTCGCACTCATCAGGTGGATTTCCGCAAAGATGAATGATATTTTAAAAGGTTTAAAAAGCATGTGCTAAAAGCACCGTGTGTTAAAGTTGACAGGCAGAAATACGTCCAGAGCCTTCTCCTAAGGCAGAAATCACACTCTCTCATACATTTTCTGCAAAGAAGGATTTTAATATATTGCGGGTTTTGCACCCTCTCGTACATTTTCTACGGAGAATTCCTTTTCCAATTTTTTGCAATGGAGAAGAAGATTTGGTATTTTCCACCGGGAGCATTCAGTTTGGGATTTTCCGCCAATTGCATTATGGAAATTGATTTCTTATGAAATAACGACAGAAACTAGGCTGCATTTTCTTTAATACATCTAAGAAAGGATGAATGTCAGCTGTGGATCATGTTAGATACTATTTACATGTTGGTTAAGTTTGAACATAAGCATTTATTTGACTCCGTGGCCCAATGGATTCAGCTTGATAAAACTAGTTGGAAATGAAGAGTTTCTGATTCCATAGCGACTGTTCGAGTTCTCAGACTTGAAAAGTCTTTCTCTTTGTATTCTATCTCTTTGTATTCCAAGAAGAGGGAAGGTCATTGGCTCTTAGAAGCCTGATGTATTGTAAACCCTATAAATTCTGAAAAGAATTCAGTATACAAGGTCGGCAGACTTGTTAATGAAGCGGGGTGATTCTATTTACAAAGTTGAATTCCTGTTTGTTGTTCCATTTTCATAGCCTATTTGCATGGTGAATAAAAAGAACAGTTATAAGTGAAACTAATTTTTCTTAATGAATTTATTATTATAAATTGTGGTGTGATCAATTCCAGTTGGTCTTTCATTTGTAATTCTTCCTCTGTTCACTCTTTATTTTAGTTGCATTTCTGAATGGAAACTACACCTATGTTCTGAGACTATGATTTCTTCCTGAATTCTATTTCTTGCTAAGCAATTGCGGTAATGGTGATTCCATTTACCTTTCATTAAATAGGTCTTCTTCTATTCACCAAGTAGAACCTGCATTTCATAAAAGAGTAGGATAGGATAAGTTTAGATGTTAAAATCAGGTGATGATCTATGATCAACATTCTACTGAGGGTTGTAGATTATCTTCATCTTATCTTTGCCTGAATTGTTTGTGCCTATAATCAATTTGGTTAAAAATCATTAGGAATAAACCTGGTGATCAATATAAAAACAAATTCATTGAATATCATACACAGTCAGGGAGCTATACCTGTCAATTCAGAGGGCAGTGATAGAAGACATACACTGACCCATTTGTTGGTAAACATCCTTTTGTTCTTTCACCTTGGGTGTATTGAAGAGTCAGAGATTATAAATCTTAAGGGAGGACAAACTGTTAACCAACATATATATACAAATTCTATCTTTCCCCTTTATTTTTGATACAAATGAAAAAAACCATATCTACAAGGTAATTCCAAAATATAAAAGGAAATCACTATGTGCCTTTAAAATTTGAGACAAAGTCTTGTCCCAATGATGTGCAACTCAATCTGGATTTCTAGAGACAACTCCATCACAAGCTTTGCGACTAAAAAGTTGTTATCATGGATGAGTGTCTTTTCATGAGAAATATGGTTTTGCATGGCATCCATATGAGGAAGGAGTTAGCTTTGTATAGATGATAGGGATTCACTTATTCTCCCTTCTTCCCTCAGTATCTCTACCTACAGATTAGTAAGATACTTTATCTTTAAAACATGTGCTGAACTTGAACTAGGATTAAGTGCCAACTGGCTTGCACTTTCCTTCAAATCATTGTCAATATTTGTCATCTTGTTCTTTATTTCCATGGTAAATTTAGATGTGTCACTCAACTTTACAAATAATTCCACAACATTATTCACAGTGGTTTCTAGAGAGCTAATGATAGTGGTTAGCTTGACTTAATCTATTGCAATCTTACCTGCAACATTCTATAGAACCTTATTCTCAAATTTTCTCTATGCCTTCCGCAGTAATTTCTCCTGACCACTAAGACCATGATTAAACTTATGGACTATGTCAAAAAGTTTTTCCATTATAGAGTCTTCCTCCTTGACTTCAATCTCTAGTGAATCAAGGAAAATACCTTTGATGTCCTCTAGCACTTTGTTCCTTTCCTTCTCAGCTTAGAGATTCTATTCTTTTTCTCTTTTCTTCCATAGCTCTCCAAGGATGTCCATTTGCTAGGCTCCCAGGCTAGAAAGATCCCAATTTGGAATCAAAATGTCTTTCTCAAGGTCAACTTCATCAGTTTTTGTTTCCTTTTCTTTACCCTTGACCTTGGGGTTAGGTGAAGGAATTATTTCCTTACCTTTTCCATTATCATCCTTGTCCTCAGTGTTTAGTTGAAGTAGGTCATTAACTTTTAATGCACCAACTGTAGAAACATTCGTAGTGTCCTTTTATGACTCAGTTTGGCTTAGCCCAATAGTAGGTAGAGCCTGATCTTTAGTTCCTACTAGTCCTGATGTAGACTCTGTGGTCTTTTCCTTTCTCAGAGATAAGCTATTATGAATAGGTGATTGGGGCAGGGATGCCGTCACTTCTATTGGTATCTTCTTAGCATTAGATTCTCCAATGGCCTATACCTTAGGTAATTCTTCATCTTTAACCTATACATGAGGGTTTGTACTCTACTCCTCTGTCTTATTATCTCCCTTGTCATCAAAAATTGACTTCCACACCTTTCTTGTGGTCTGCACAACATCCTCTATTTTCTTTCTCAAAATTTGAAAAGTCCTAAACCTTGGAGTGTGATTACTCTCATATTTAGACATAGCATCTTTTACCTCTTTATCAGTCATAGTAGGCATGACTTGTGTTAGGGATTTTTCTTGCAAGTATCTTTTAAAAATAGTATAAATGCTTTCTCTTGTATATTCCCAATATTCTATATGCAAGAAAAGTCTAATTGATGAGGATTGGATAAGATCCTTCTTACTTTTTGAGATCCACTAAATTAGGCAAGTATTACCTTTGAATGATTATTGATTTATAGTATCTATTACAGTGGATTGTATCATCTTACTAACTTGTTGAATTCATTTTACTGTATCAATAAGTAAACAACTATGCAAATGACCATGAATAATCTAATACAGAGCTTAATAAGCCAAACTATTATCTTGACAACAGAAAATAGTAATGCAATAAGGATTCTCATCCTTCTTCCTTTTATAGTTCTTTGAACTTAGGAGGGGAAACCTATTTGATTCTCTCTTGAAGGATTAAGCGGACTGAATTGTATACTCTATGAATACAATTACTTATGAATGTATGATTTCTTATGAATGTAATGTAATTGAATGATTTTTCTTAAATACTTGGATGATTTTACAATTACTTGCAAAACTATAAACCAGTGGCTGATCCTATGGGATACAGAGTAAATCTTGAATGCAAATCCACAATTAGGTGACTAATGAAAATAAATGAAACCTAGATAGAATGCCTTACAAACTATCCACTCACTCCTATATACTTGCTATCAGATCTTAATATTAGTATTTAGCTTCTTGGGATCACCTGAAAGAATCATTCCTTCCTTGAAGGACCTCACAAATGACTGCACAACTACCTTGCAGTTGATGTATTTAAATGCCTTACAAATAAACACATAAAATCTTGAACAAAAATAAGAGAGACAACACAAGATATAAAATAGAGATTGCAATATATTTTATTAATGTCTAACTGCTTCAAAATACATTGAATAGACAAAAGGTACAGAGGCTCAGACAAAATTGTAGTAGTCCGCCTTGTAATTATATCTCATCCTCTTTCAAAATGTTACAATAAGCTCTATTTATAGGCTAAAACCATCTTGGAATTCTTAAGAAGTAAGGATGCAACAAGCTTTGGATGGTTTTAAGACCTAACCCTAAAATATAGGAAAGACAAAAGATAGGAAAGAACCAAGTGGTGGATGGACAAAAATGAAGAATAAAATCTTATTTTTTATTTGTCTTCTTGTGATATTTGGCACATTTGTTTGTATATATCCTGGATAGCTTCTAATATTTGTAGAAAGACCTATTGACCACCATTAAACGCTAATTTACACTAGTATTCAAGAAATCTAACCTCCCTGTACTCAAAGAGAAGGTGCCATGTGTCCTCCTATTCTTCATCCATAACATCCACATCAATAGTGATAGGATTTTTCTTCTTGGGCCGCGTTAAAACATCCCATACTATGACATCTTCTTCCTTCAACCATTTGAATCTCTGTATGTTTTCCAATTGGGTCTTCTATCTCTCCCAGCTAACATCCATAATGCTTTTGACATCTATGATGAACTTGTTGAAATATATTTCAACTTTAAATGCTTCATCTAGAACCTTATTGTATCTTTCCATACTTAATCCTCCTTTGTCAGAAACATATACCTCTTTATTAGGTAGCATAGTGTCAAATTTTGAGCCCCATACCCCTAGTGGCTTGATGTGATTATTTTTTGATCTGATTGGTGGCACAAATCTATTGTAATTAGTCCCAAACATGTTTAATATTTCCTCAATATGATTATCCTTGCCTTTGGAAAAGGAAAAGGTTTCCCCTATTTGTTCTATCTCAACCCTAACCCGGGTTACTATCTCTGGCAGATATGATCTATGTGGTTGCAAAGATGCCAACCTCTCAAATAATATTGTTCTTCCTGACCATGTGGCATAGTAAGGGTTCAAAATTAAAACAAAATTGTTGAATTCAACTTACAAGCCTAGAAATTTTCCATAGCCACCATTAACGACATGTACTGATTGAATGTTTGATAATGTTATGTTGAAGATAATGCAAGACATTAAATCAGTTAATGGTTTGTATTGTCATTGATGTCAACTTGATATCATCTATACGGTCATGTATACAATACCAAAGACTTTAAAGAATCAATGGAACAAATATTATGCTTTCAAAAATGAATAAAAGTCAAGTATTCACTAAGTGACAGATAACACCGACAGAGTGCACACCATCGGGAAAGGCAAAGAACCAAAGTCATAGTGATACCCGACGAGTATAAGACAGTATTTCCTGATGAAGAAAAATCACAAGATGCCTGATGAGCTGAGAACAGAGTTGCCCAACGAGAAAAATCCAATGATACCTGATGAACAGAGATCCTAAAGCTAACTAGAGTCACACCGATGGAACTGGTAGTTTTCATCGATGACTAACTATAGAGTTGACCGACAGAATAGAGAGTTTAGAAAATGACAAAATATCTAGCTGGAAAGAGCTAAAGATAGACTCAACAGGTTGTTTTCATTGTTTTATTTGACTAGAGTTAAGTGATTGATTTAAAGAAGATTTGTATAGTTGGAAAGAAGATAACTACAAGATAAATCAGGAGTTATGCTTTAAATCAAATTGGCTAGATTGTTTTTCACACCAAGAATAAAGAATCAAGAAACAATGAATATCATGTCTATATAAGAGACAAACTTAATTCATTTATGAATGGGATTAAGGGGAGTGAATAGAAAGAGGATGTTGAAGAGAAACTAATGAAGGATAACTTCATACAGTCATGATCAATCAAGCTGAAGGAGAGATAAAGAATTCTGCAGGCACCAAAAAACACTGAAGCATAGCATCATAGAGAAGAAAGTGTGGAGCACAAAGAATTTAATTGATACATTGATCAGAGAGGTAATATACTTAAATAGATCTGAAAATTTGAAATTCATGTTGCATTAGAAATAGGTCATTGTGTTTCATTTTAAATATTGAAGCATCAAGTCTCTTAATAGAGTAGGACTTAATAGTCTTATATATATTGATGTACATCCCAGGGAGTGCCAAAAAGATTGATTCATGAAAGTAGCACTAGATTTTCCTAAAGCCTATTGAAAGTCAAAGAAGGAGGTTGATTCAAGGATGGTAGCAAACTGAGTTGCCCGATACTAAGTGACAACCTCTATGTATAAAATCCTCTAACCTGTTCACACCTAACAGTGTGTTTATAACCTTTAACAAGGTTGGCTCCTAATAGGGCTCACTTCAAAAGAATGAAAATTTGGGGTACCGGTCCCAGTGTTTTTTCCCTTAACAGGGTTTCCACGTTAAAATACACGTGTTATGTGTGTATGGTTTATTACTTTACTATTTTACATTTCACATATACATTTCTGGATTTATTGGTATACTCTACATATTTACTGAGTATCGGTAAATAAGTTGTACTTCTTATCTGTTATCAAGGAGAATAAGGTCAGAAAAGGAAAACTAACAAACAGTTAATTATTATAAGTATTTCATGGCATGCAATTTTTAAGGGACATAATAATCTGAGATTTATTTTATTGGTGGTTACAATAAAGAAATTTTTTTGAACCCACTGATTCACCCCCCCCTCCCCCCTCCCCCCTCCCTCTTAGTTATTACTAACAATTGGTATTGGAGCTTGTGTGCTTAGA
>MU223831.1:136929-166852 GCA_018584345.1 Thuja plicata | reverse complement strand
TAATCCCTCTACTCCTCACTCACACCTACAATCGAGTCTCCTTTGAACCCATCAAAATGCTGACAAAAAATCACTTTGACATTAAATTTTTGTGGGATCAAATAAATTCATTTGAAAAACCCAAATATATGATGATAGTACTCTGAGAAAGCTTTTCAATGATTATGAGTTATATATATATATTGAGTTTATTAAGACTTTTCTTTTAAAGTTTTACTAAACATAGGTTGTTTGACCATTTAGCGACTTCTCTATTCGATGCTTCTAGAAAAATAGTAAATTATAGGAAAAAAATTATTAAAAATATCTAGGAAATAGGTATTTATGTTACCTTTCTATCAAAAAAAGAATAAATGAATTTTGATATATAGAGATAGAGTTAGAGCGATCAAAGTGAACCTATGTCCAAATTATAATTAATGTCACTTCATAACTCAATAAACTATTAAATATTAAACCAAATTGAATGAAACCAACTGGATTCTCTAGATATTTTTGTTAAAAACCTAAATTAAAAATAATTATGTTCTTATCATTTTTATAAAAAAATTTATGTTGATCAAAGTGAGTGTCACTCCTGAAAAATCTTGATTTTTCACAAAAATAATTTTTGAAGGAGAAGGGAAAATGGATTCAAATAAATTCCAATTTTTTTTCAAAAAATATATTTATAAACTAGAAATAAAATTATAAAATTCACTACTTTACATCATCTTCAAATTCTTAATGGTTTTATGACAATAGATGTCCGAAAGTGAAGTTTTTTTTTAGAATGTTCATTTCAGTGTCAAAGTTGGCCAAAATGTGGGACACAGTTTTGTGGGATCACCCATGTAGACTTCACAAAGCCTTGTATGGATTAAAACAAGCTCCTAGAGCCTGGTATGAATGACTTCATTCCTATCTAATAAGTATTGGATTCATAAGGAATAGTGAAATTAGTAATCTTTATTTGAAAGAAGATACTGATGCTAACACTTTGATTGCTGAAATATTTGTTGATGACATCATATTTGGAGGAAATGATATGCTATGCAAATCATTTGTTGATGAGATGAGAAAATAATTTGAGATGTCTATGTTTGGAGAGATCAAATTCTTTCTTGGTCTACATATCAATCAACAAAGTGAAGGTATTTTCATCACACAGTCCAAATACATCAAACAGGTCCTGAAAATATTCGAGATGGAAGATTCCAAACAAGTTGGAACACCGATGGCTACTGGATGGAAGTTAACAAAGGAAGACAAGAAAACATAGGTAAATCAAACTTTGTACAGGTTAATGATTGGAAAACTCATGTATGTTGTACACACTCGACCAGATATTGCACATGCAGTAGGAATTGTTGCTATATTTTATGCTAACCCCAGAGAATCACATATGACTGTTGTGAAAACAATCATAAGATATCTAAAGAATACTGAGGAATTTGTCTTATGGTATAAAAGCGAAGGAAAATTTGAACTAAAAGTGTTTACCGACGCTGATTGGGCTGGAAATCTTGATGAGAAGAAGAGCACAACTAGAGGAGCATTCTTTATGGGTGACAGACTTGTCACATGGATTAGCAAGAAGTAGGGATGCATCTCTCAGTCAACTACAAAAGTAGAATATGTTGCTACTGGTGCAAATTGCTCAAATATTGCATGGATCAAACAGTTGCTAGAAGGTATGCATATGAAAATATCATAACCAGTGATTATCTATTGTGATAACACCAGTGCAATAAACATTTCCAAGAATCCAGTCATGCATTCCAAGACTAAACACATTGCCATCAAGTATCATTACTTAAGAGAACAAGTTCAAGAAAAAGAGGTGATACTTGAGTATGTGAAATCAAAGGAACAATTGGCCGATATCTTCACCAAGCCACTACCCAAGGATACATTTGAGTACCTGAGAAAGAGACTAGGGGTCAAACCCTTGTCTACTAGTTAGTAAAAGACTAAAGGCTACATCAGCCTATATATTATCAGAATATCATTTATGTTGATGCAAGAAAAAACTTGAACCTCAAAGCTACATATATATACAAGAAGGTATATATTAGAACCGAGCACCAGAGCATATTGTTGTATTATTGATGGATAAGAGAAATTGAAGGAATATATTATGGATGGAAGAAAATGATTATTTGAAATTAATGTCAGATATCTGTGAGGTATTTGTTTGGCCTTGTTGTCAAAGGGAGAGAAAGTTTTCATATTAACAAAGTCTTCAGAAAAAGAAGAAAGATTATCCATTATTAGATTACTCCAACAGGGAGAGATTATATCCAAAGGGAGAGTTGCTGACAAGAGAAAGAGATATCAAAGACAAGAGATAGAGACATCATAGAAGAAGAACAATCAAAAGAGAGATATTGAAACAAGGAAAGGATGCAAGACATCAGAACAAGAAAAACACAGAGAACTGTAAGAATCAAATCTAAGCTAATACAGAGCTTACCGGTGGTTAGGCATTTTTATCGGTTATCAAAATAAATTGTTTGGTAGGTTGATGAATCTCAAAAATTATATTTTATATTTTATTAGAAATAGTATAGTGTGATAATATTGTATGTTTCCATCAATGCCAAAAGGAGAGATTGATGACATGTAACTGATTGAATGTTTGATAATGTTAAGTTGAAGATAATGCAAGATATTAAATTAGTTAATGGTTTGTATTGTCATTAATTTCAACTTGATATCATATGAAAGGTCATGTATACAATGCTAAAGACTTCAAAGAATTAATGGAACAAAGATTATGCTTTCAGTAATGCATAAAATTCAAGTATTCACTAACTGATAGATAACACTGATGGAGTGCAAAAAATCGGTAAAGGCAAAAAACCAAATTTATAGTGATATCCGATGAGAAAAAGACAATATTGCTCGATGAAGAAAAATCACATGATGCCCGACGAGCTGAGAACAGAGTTTCCTGATCAGCAAATCCAATGATGCCAGAAAGACGGAGATCCCGAAGCTGGTTGGAGTCACACTAACGGAACTAGTAGTTGTCACTGATGACTAACTACAGAGTTGACCGACATAACAGAGAGTTTAGAAAATGACAAAATATCTAGCTGGAAAGAGCTAAAGATAGACTCAATAGGTTGTTTTCATTGTTTTATTTGACTAGAGTTAAGTAATATATTTAAAGAAGATTTATACAGGTGGCAAGAAGATAACTATGAGATAAATCGGGATTTATACTTTAAATCAAATTGGCTGGATTGTTTTTCATGCCAAGAATCAGGAATCAAGAAACTGTGAATATTATGTCTATATAAGAGACAAGCTTAATTCATCTACGAATGTGATTAAGGGGAGTGAATAGAAAGAGGATACTGAAGAGAAACTGATGAAGGATAATTTCATAGAGTCCTGATCAATCAAGCTGAAGGAGAGCCAAAGAATTCTGCAAACATCGACAAACAATGAAGCACAACATCACAGAGAAGAAAGTGTGTAGCACAAAGAATTGAATTGATACATTGATTACAGAGGTAATGTACTTAAATAGATCTAAAAATATGCAATTCAAGTTGCATTAGAAATAGGTCATTGTGTTTCAGTTTAACCATTGAAGCATCAAGTCTCTTAATCAAGAAGGACTTAACAGTCTTCTATATATTGAGGTACATCCCAAGGAGTGCCAAAAAGGTTGATTCATGAAACTAGCACTAGATTTTCCTAAAGGCTATTGACAGTCTAAGAAGGAGGCTGATTCAAGGATGGTAGAAACCTAAGTTTCTCGATACTAAGTGACAACCTATATGTATAAAATCCTCTAACAAGGTCACACCTAATAGTGTGTTTGTAACCTTTAACAGGATTGGCTCCTAACAGGGCTCACTTCAGAAGAGTGAAAATTTGGGGTACAGGTCCCAATGGTTTTTTCCCTTAACAAGGTTTCCATGTTAAAATCCATGTGTTATGTGTGTATGGTTTATTACTTTACTATTTTACATTTCACATATGCATTTCTAGATTTATCGGTATACTCTACATAATTACAAAGTATCAGTAAATAAGTTTTACTGCTTATCGGTTATCAAGGAGAATAAGGTCAAAAAAGCAAAATTAATAGACAGTTAATTATTATAAGTATTTCATGGCATGCATCTTGTAAGGGATATAATAATCTGAGGTTTATTTGATTTTTGGTTAGAATAAAGAAAAGTTTTTGAAGCCACTAATTCACTCCCCCCCCCTCTCAGTTATTACTAATAACCATATACTATATCTATTTTATCTTTTATTACATTGATCCTATGCTGCAAAATTTCAATAAATGTACCCAAAATAACATTGTTGGGCTCACTATTCACCTTCCATGTTCTGGCTGCAGCATGGTCTATTTCCTTTGTTTGAATTTCTACATCTTTACCTTCTTTATGCTCTGTAGGGGAAACTTCAGGCATATCTAGCAGGTTTTGTGTCAATTCTGCTATCAATTTCTCATGTGCCTTAATCTTTATTAGACACAGTTCCATGTCCTTAACAATACCACTAGTTTCACTAGGCAATTTCTTGAATCTCTCAGATCTGGGCAGCCTTAGCTTCATTCAATTGTGCAAAATGGGTGAGAACTTGTGAAATTTCAAAGTCTCCTATGTTTTGGACAAACCAAATTATCTTTTCCCCCTCCATTTTCTCTTGTATGTTCAACAAGGATGGCTTCTGATCCCTTGGAGCTAAAATCCACATTGCTAGAGCCTTGGATTTTGGATTATATCCAAATCCTCTTACCATCTCTCCAACCTATATTTATGATGATAGCTTGACATCAAATTTCTTCCTTATCTAGTCAATTATGAAGGCTAGGGCTAAATCCCATCCGTCTACCAATAACATTCCACTAGACTTTACCAGTTGCCTAGCTTCTTCTAGTGTGAACTATTCTGAATCAAGATCATAATCTTGCAATGCCTTCAAGGCCTCACTTGTCACTAGATCTCCTCCAACTAACTGCAGCTATGCACCCACTCGCTTCTCCTTATTCTAGATAATAAACTCTTTAAATTCTTTAGTTTTGATAAATTTATCATCATTTAAGAATTGCTCTTGATGTAGCAATCTCTCATTTGTGCATGTTAGGAGAGGCAATTCAGTTTCCTCTTCATCATCCTTTTGTAACTTCTTTTCTTTTCTTATCTGCTTCCTAAGATGATATTCATAAGCTCTATTACCAGCGATGAGAGCATCAATTCTATACTTTTTCTTTTAATTTTTCTTGTAATGAGATGGCTCCCCTGTTTCTATTCTTTCTTTCTTCAATGGGGGCTCATCAGTGACTTCAGTTTTTGGTACCTCTATTAGGTCAATTATATTTTCTCCCTTTGCTGTCTATTCTTAAACAAATGGTTGATCAAGTGGAGGGGAACTAGGAACTGAATATTCTCTGATGAAGAATTCCCTTTATGGCCCTTTTCCTTCACTTCCAGTGCATCCTCAAGTTGAACACATAGAAAATTCTAAGACTCAATCATGGCATTAATTCTTTTCAAATATGGAAAATCTAGGAAGAAACCCCCAAAAGATATTTCTTTCCTCTTCACTTGTATCTCTAAGTCCATTAATTCATTAAACTTGTTTTCCCTTTGATTGACCTCTTCATCTTTTAGTATGTTTCTAATGAGGTCTTCCTCCATGCACTACTCATGTTCTTTTGTGTAGGCAACGGTGGGTGTTAAGAGCATCCAATTATTCACTGGATCTACTGCCCTTTTACCAATTGTAAAATTGTATATTCTGAATTGTCTAGGGGTAAATGTACCCTTCCTATAAGGAGCCAGGTGCTCCCTGTCTATTAAAATGAATTGTCTTATAAATTCCATTGTTGCAATTATGGGTGGAATATGGAATGGTAGAACATGGGGTGGATGAGTATAACCATAAACTCTTATTAAAGTATAATTCTTCTCATAATAAAAATCCTCCTAGTTGTGGTCTCCTAGCCATTTATCAACATATTGACATGGCCTCAGTAATTGCAACACCTTCACTGGCAACATCATTTTGTCTACACCTAGACACTTGAGGATTGGATATACCATCCAATTTCGGAAAGCACATAATTCTTGATATCTAGAAGTGTAGTTCCACACTCTTAACTAGAACTGTATTGGGTTGGCTTAATTTTAATAAAACCTCTGTGGCCTCAAATTTTGACAATCCATAAGAGGAAAATTGTAATACAAGATTAAATGCATTAATATGGAATAATGCATGAAATTAGGGTTTTTGTCCTTGTTACTGATATCCTTTAACCCTTGATGCATTTTTTCGATTATATACTAAATATAATCATAGCTTGTGCTGATATGAGGGACCTGCATATCTAAGACAATCATGAGGATGTTTTCACTTATCCTCTCAGGCCCTCCGTCCACTCCCAAAACTCTACATAATACATAGGAAATGTACTTCATGTAACAATTTAGGTCCTTATAGTAGTAGGGAGCATCTCTAGGGATAGGAGCTATGTAATTCCTCATCTTTCTAGGCACATGATACTCTTGGATCAACTTTGATGTAATACCAGACTCCCTTGTATACCTAGCCTCTAAACCTTTCAAATTGATCTTTGTAGACATTCGGTAGTAGACATTGAATGCCTTCATGAATGAATTCCTATCTAGGGTTACTAGGGCTTTCCCATCATCCCTTTTTATGGTCCTAGTAAGGAAATCATATCTATTGGCCATCTCTAAAATGAAATCAACATCTAAACATATATCTGGGACTACTAATTTGGCTAGTCCATGGGTCAACATGTTTGAAATTGGAACAACTTCATCACTATTTTTATAGAAGTAATTGAAAAGAGAATAACTAGAAGAACCTAGAGTTTTGACATCCCTATGTTAGTAATAACTGAGAGGGGGGGGGGGGGGGGTGAANGGGGGGGGGGGGGGGTTGAATTAGTGGCCTCAAAAACTTATCCTTAATCTAACCACCAGTCAAATAAACCTTAGATTATTATGTCCCTAAAAGATGCATGCCATGAAATACTTATAATGATTAACTGCCTATCGGTTATCCTTTTCTGTGCTTATTCTCCTTGATCATTGATAAGTAGTATAACTATTTACCAAAATTTAGTAAATATGTAGAGTATACCAATAAATCCAGAAATGCATATGTGAAATGTAAAATAGTAAAGTAATAAACCATACACACATAACACATGGATTTTAATGTGGAAACCCTATTAAGGGAAAAAACCACTAGGACTGGTACCCCAAATTTTCACTCTTCTAAAGTGAGCCCTGTTAAGAGCCAACCCTATTAAAGGTTACAAACACACTATTAGGTGTGACCTTGTTAGAGGATTTTACACATATAGGTTGTCACTAAGTATCGGGCATCTAGTGCTGCCATCCTTGAATCAACCTCTCTCTTAGACCATCAATAGGCATCAGGCATATTCAATTCTACTTTCATGAATCAACATTTTTGGCACTCCTTGGGATGTACCTCAATATATAAAAGAGTGTTAAGTCCTACTTTGTTATGAGACTTGATGCTTCAATGGTTAAACTGAAACAAAATGACCTCTTTCTAATGCAACTTGAACTACATATTTTCAAATCTATTTAAGTACATTACCTCTCTTATCAATGTATCAATTCAATTCTTTTGTGCTCCATACTTTCTTCTCTATGATGTTGTTCTCACTATTCATCAGTGTCTATAGAGTTCCTTAGCTCTCCTTAAGCTTGATTGATCAGTACTGCATGAAGTTGTTCTTCATTAATTTCTCTTCAACATCCTCTTTTCTATTACTCCGCTTAATCCCTTTTTGTGAATGTGATTTGTCGAGGAAATGAGTTAAGCTTGTTTCTTTTATAGACATAACATTTATTGATTCTTGATTCTCGATTCTTGATTCTTGATCCTTGACGTGAAAAAAAATCCAGCCAATCTGAATTAAAGCATAAATCCTAATTTATCTCATAGTTATCTTTATGCCAACTGTACAAATCTTCTTTAAATCAATCACTTAACTATGGTTGAATAAAATAAAGAAAAAAACTAGTTAAGTTTATCTTTAGCTCTTTCCAGCTAGATATTTTGTCATTTTCTAAACTTTCTATTTCGTCGGTTAACTCTTCTATTACTCGTCAGTTACAACTGTCAGTTCCATTGGTGTGACTCCACTTAGCTTCAAGATCTTTTTCTATCAGGCAACACTACTTTTAGCTCATCAGGCATCCTGTGGTTTTCTTCATCAGGTAATACTGTATTCTGCTAATTGGGTATCACTGTGACTTTTCTTCTTTGTCTCTATTGATGGTGTGCACTCTATCGATGTTATTTGTCACTTAGTGAATACTTGACTTTTATGCATTACTGAAAGCTTAACCTTTGATCCTTTGATTCTCTGAAGTCTTTGGCATTTTAGACATGACCGTACAAATGATATCACGTTGACATCAATGACAATACAAACCATTAACTTATTTAATGCCTTGCATTATCTTCAACTTAACATTATCAAATATTTAATCAGTTACATGTCATCAATCTCTACCTTTGGCAGTGATGCCAAAATACTATATTATCACACTATACTATTTCTAATAAAATATGAAATACAATTGTTGAGATTCATCAAACTACCAAACAGTTTGTTTTGACAACCGATAAAAGTGTCTGATCACCGGTAAGCTTTATTTTAGCTTAGATTTGATTCTTGCAGCTTTCTGTTTACTGATGTGTTGAATCTTCTTGTTGTGTTAATTTCTCTCCTTTGACTCTTATCTCTTTTGTGATGTCTTTTTGTCTTGTCAGTAACTCTTCTTTTGTATTAACTCCTTTATACAAACTCCCTCCCTATCGATATGATCTCTCCCTGTTGGAGTAATTTGATAATGGATAATCCTTCTTCTTTTCTTGAAGACTGTGATAATATGTATAAACTCTCTCCCTTTGACAATAATGCCAAATAAATATCTCACAGATATCTGACATTAATGTCAAGTGATATTTTCTCTCCATCCATAATATATTCCTTGAATTTCCCTTATCCATCAGCAATATATCAATATGTTCTGGTGCTCGGTTCTAATATATACCTGTTGTAAATAGATGTAGCTTTGAATTTCATCCTTTTTTCTTGCATCAACATGAATGATATTCTGAGAATATGTAGGCTGATGCAGCCTTCATTCATTTTATTGACTGGTAGACAAGGGTTTGACCCCTAGTCTCTTTCTCAAGTACTCAAATGTATCTTTGGGTAGTATTTTTGTGAAGATATCAGCCAATTGTTCTTTTGATTGTACATGCTCAAGTATCACCTCTTTTTTTTAACTTGTTCTCTCAATTAACGATACTTTATGGCAATGTGTTTAGTCTTTGCATGTATGACTAGATTCTTGGAAATATTTATTGGACTAGTTTTATCACAATAGATAGTCACTGGTTCTAAGATCTTCATATG
Source organism: Thuja plicata (assembly GCA_018584345.1). Classification (NCBI taxonomy): domain Eukaryota; kingdom Viridiplantae; phylum Streptophyta; class Pinopsida; order Cupressales; family Cupressaceae; genus Thuja; species Thuja plicata. The sequence continues at coordinate 157,404 of MU223831.1, read as the reverse complement.
CATACCTTCTAGAAACTGTTTGATCCATGCAATATTTGAGAAATTTGTAGCAGCAACAACATATTCTGCTTCTATAGTAAACTGAGAGATGCATCCTTACTTCTTGCTAATCCATGTGACAAGTCTGTCACCTATAAAGAATGCTCCTCTAATTGTACTCTTCCGGTCATCATGATTTTCAGCCCAATCAGTATCGGTAAACACCTTTAATTCAAATTTTCCTTCTCTTCTATACCATAATCCAAATTCCTTAGTATTCTTCAGATATCTTAGGATTCATTTCACAGTAGTCATATGTGATTCCCTGGGGTTAGCAAAAATTCTAGCAACAATTCCTACTGCATGTGCAATATCGGGTCTAGTGTGTACAACATACATGATTTTTTCAATCATTGATCTATACAAAGTCTAATTTACCTCTGTTGTTTTGTCCTCTTTTGTCAACTTACATCTAGTAGTCATCGGTGTTCCAACTAGTTTGGAATCTTCCATATTGAATATTTTCAAGACCTCTTTCATGTATGTGGACTGAGTAATGAAAATACCTTCACTTTGTTGAATGATCTGTAGACCAAGAAAGAAATTGATCTCACCAAAAATAGACATCTCAAACTCTGTGCTCATTTCATTACCAAATTATTTGCATAGCATATCATTGCCTCCAAAAATATGTCATCAACAAATATTTCAGAAATAAAAGTGTTAGCATCAGTATCTTCCTTCAAATAAAGATTACTATTTTCACTATTCCTTACAAATCCAATACTTATTAGATAGGAATGAAGTTATTCATACCAAGCTCTAGGAGCTTGTTTCAATCCATACAAGGATTTGTGAAGTCTACATGCCATGTCCTTCTTGTCTAGATCAAAAATCCCTTCTAGTTGTTCAATGTATACCTCTTCTTCAAGTATTCCATTTAGGAATGCTTACTTGACATCCATTTGATATACTTTGAATCCTTTGAATGCAGTATAAGAAAGTAATATTCTTACTCCTTCTAGCCTAGCAACGGGTGCAAAGGTCTCTCCATAGTCTATACCTTTCTCTTGTGCATACCCTTTGCATACTAGTCTTGCTTTGTTCCTTGTGACTTCTCCATTCTCATTCAGCTTATTCCTGAATATCCATTTTGTGCCGATGACATTCTTGTCATCTGGTCTTGGCACAAGTGACCATGTTTTTTTCTTTTCAATCTTCTCAATCTCATCATTCATAGCACTTATATATTCCTCATTATCTAGTGGAGAATTGATAGATTTTGGCTCAAACTTACAAATTAAACAATTTGAGTTTAAAGAATTAATTCTTGTTCTTGTACCATGTTTCTTATCTCCTATGATCTAGACCTCTGGATGGTTCCTTCTTACATATCTTGCAAGTACATGTACAGTTCTTTGTCTATCAGCTTGATCTTATTTTGGCCTTCATTCAGTTCTTCATCACCTTGCACATTGTCTTGATCATTATCCTGACCATCGGTATTTGTAACCTGATGGTCAGAAGAAATGATTTGTAGCTCAAGGGCTCTCCATTTTTGGTGGGGTAGAGTGTCAGGTTCTTCATTGTAAATGAACTTATCATAGTCCTATAGTTCTTTAGTGCTTTCTTGTTCATTCTTCTCTGCAAATTCATCTATCTTTACATTTGCACTTTCAATAATTTTGTTAGAGGCTTTGTTTAGACATTTGTAACCCTTTCTCTTGGTATAATACCCTAGAAAAATCCCTTCATCACTCTTGGAGGCAATTTTTCCATTTCTATCATCTTTAAGATATAACATTGACTGCCAAAATTTTTGAAATAACATACATTGGTTGTGTTTCCATACCATAGCTCATAAGGTGTCTTCTTGGTGTCTTTCTTCAATTGTACTTTGTTTAGTGTGTAAACAGCAGTACTGATAGCTTCCCTCTAGAATATTTGGGTGATCCCTTACTCTGTCATCAGTGTTCTTGCACAATCAACTATTGATCTGTTCTTTCTCTCAGCAATCCCATTTTGTTGTGGTGTTCTTGGTGCAAAAACCTATCTTTTATACCATGCTCATTACACAAATTAGTGAATTCATCTGATATAAACTCACCTCCTCTATCTGATCTCAAAATTTTTAGATGCTTACCACTTTGTTTCTCTACCAAAGCCTTATACCATTTAAACATCTTAAATGCTTATAATTTATCTTTTAGAAACATAACTATCATCATTCTAGAGTAATCATCAACAAAGAGAATAAAATATCTATCTCCATAATAAATATTTATCCTCACGGGTCCACATAAATCAGTATGGACTAATTCTAGAATTTCTTCAGATGTATGGGTTTTGCTTTTGAAACTAGACTTTGTCATTTTACCTTTTTGACAGTTTTTACACATGATATTGTCAGGCTTGGTCATTGTCGGTAAGCCTCTGACATTTCTATTTTTGCTAATTTTTATCATGTTGTCAAAGTTCACATGAGACAGTCTTTTGTGCCACAGCCATATGTCTTTGTTTGTAGCAATCAAACAAGTGGAGTTAGTATTATTTAGATAGAATAAGTTACCTTGTGTTTGCTCACTGGTACTAATCAGATTTCCAGAATGGTTGAAGATGTTTGCCTTCTTATTTTCAAATGCTACTTTGCGACTTAAATTATTCAACTGAGAAATAATTAATATATTATAATTCAATCTATTTACCCAATAAGAATTTTCACACTTTATCTGGTTATTCAACATTATTGTTCCTCTACCTTCAACTAGACAAGGTGAGTCATTTCCCATTCTTACTAATCCACCCTTGTAGTATTCAAAAGTCTCAAACTTTTTCTTATCACCGGTCATATGATGAGTGCAGCCACTATCTATGATCCAAACATCATTTTTTCTAATTTTAGATATGAGAGCTATTTCTACATACATTTCTTCATTATCATCTAAATCATCCTTTACAGCCACAAACACCATCTTGATGTCTTCATTAGATTCCGTGTCAGTATCATCATTGTTGTATTTTTCTAGGTAGCTGACCTTCTTTCCTTTGTCCTTATAGTCTCATGTATCTCTTCTCTCTAATTGTCAGTAGCTTCTATAATCACCTCTTTTAGACTTCTTCTCAAAAGATTTGTCATTACTTCTATAATGTTTTCTTCTATTAGTACATCTTGCAGAAAAGTGTCCAATTTCTTCGCAATTAAAGAATACAAGTGGTACTTTGCCTTTGTATTTACCTTTGCCTCTCTGCATTCTTCTAGCCATAAGTGCTATTTTATCTAGATCTTCTTCTTCACTTTCACTTTCACAGTCTCTTTTAGATGAGTGTCTATGACTTGATTTTCTTATCTTCATAGAAGACTTAAATGCAGACTGTAAGTTTGGGAAGACACTATTGTCAAAGTTATTCATCTCAAATGAAATTAGTCTACCAATTAAACTATCAAGAGTAACTGTATTGTTTTCTACTGCTCATATTTGTTGAATGGAAGAAACTCTAATAGCATATGCACGCAGTAAGGTTCTTAGAATTTTACTTACCACTGTATCTTCTTCCAGTACACCTCGAACTCCTCGGATAGCATTGAATACCTCTTTAATTCTTGTGATGTACTTAGTGATGTTTTCTCCTTCTTTCATTTTGAGATCATCAAACTTTCCTCTAAGGCTTTATGCCTTGGCTCTCAAAACATTTTTGTCACCACTGTATACAAGCTTCAATTTGTGCCACATCTGCTTTGAATTTTTCATTCTTTGACATCTTCAAATTCAGCATCAAAGAGTGAGGAAGCAAGCTCTATCATCATGCCATTATGTTCATGCTTTTCTCTCATTTTTTCAACTATTGGTCCTCCCGTGGGAAACACATATTAAGTTTCAAGGAATTGAGTAACATCATTACCAATACCTGATAAGTGGAGTCTTATCCTTATTTTCCACGAGGCAAAATTATCTTTTTTCAGCTTGGGCACATCTCGTCTATTCATCTTATGATCTTTGGCATAGGTCTTGAAACCTTCCTTCTAAGCACACAAGCTCTGATACCAATTGTTATTAATAACTGAGAGGGGGGGGGGGGGGAATNGGGGGGGGGGGGGGGGGAATCAGTGGCCTCAAAAACTTATCCTTTATCTAACCACCAGTCAAATAAACCTCAGATTATTATGTCCCTACAAGATGCATGCCATGAAATACTTATAATGATTAACTGTCTGTCGGTTATCCTTGTACGTCCTTATTCTCCTTGATTACCAATAAGTAGTATAACTATTTACTGAAATATAGTAAATATGCAGAGTATACCGGTAAATCTAGAAATGCATATGTGAAATGTAAAATTGTAAAGTAATAAACCATACACACATAACACATGGATTTTAATGTGGAAACCCTGTTAAGGGAAAAACCCACTGGGACTGGTACCCCAAATTTTTAGTCTTCTGAAGTGAGAATTGTTAAGAGCCAACCCTGTTAAAGGTTATAAACACACTGTTAGGTGTGAGCTTGTTAGAGGATTTTACACATATAGGTTGTCACTTAGTATCGGGCATCTAATGATGCCATCCTTGAATCAACCTCTCTCTTAGACTGTCAATAGGCATCGGGCATATCCAATGCTACTTTCATGAATCAACCTTTTTGGCACTCCTTGGGATGTACCTCAATATATTAAAGAATGTAAATTCCTACTTTGTTAAGAGACTTAGTGCTTCAATGGTTAAACTAAAACAAAATGACATGTTTCTAATGCAACTTGAATTGTAGATTTTCAAATCTATTTAAGTATATTACTTCTCTAATCAATGTATCAATTCAATTCTTTTGTGCTCCATACTTTCTTCTCTATGATGCTGTGCTCACTGTTCGTCAGTTTCTACATAATTCCTTAGCTCTCCTTCAGCTTGATTGATTATTACTACATGAAATTGTTCTTCATCAGTTTCTCTTCATAATCCTCTTTTCTATTCACTCCCCTTAATCCATTTTCATGAATTTTATGTGTCCAGGAAATGAAAATGTGATGTGTCGAGGAAATGAATTAAGCTTATCTCTTGTATAGACATAACATTCATTGATTCTTGATTCTTGATTCTTGATTCTTGACGTGAAAAACTATCCTACCAATCTGATTTAAAGTATAACTTTTGATTTATCTCGTAGTTATTTTTATGCCAACTATACAAATATTCTTTAAATCAATCACTTAACTCTGGTCAAATAAAATAAAGAAAACAACTACTTAAGTCTATCTTTAGCTCTTTCTAGCTAGATATTTTGTCATTTTCTGAACTCTCTGTTCTGTTGGTGTGACTCCAGTTAGCGTCACGATCTCCATCCGTTGGGAAACACTACTTTTAACTCATCGGGAATCCTATGGTTTGCTTCATCAGGCAACACTGTCTTCTACTCATTGGTTATCACTATAACTTTTCTTCTTTGTCTTTACCTATGGTGTGCACTCCATCGGTGTTATCTGTCGCTTAGTGAATACTTGAATTTTATGCATTGATGAAAGCATAACCTTTGAACCATTGATTCTCTGAGGTCTTTGGCATTTTATACATGACCATATAGATGATATCACATTGACATCAATGACAATACAAACCATTAACTAATTTAATGCCTTGCATTATATTCAACTTAACATTATCAAACATTTAATCTGTTACATGTCATCACCCTAATATATGACAAATCATCTACGATATTTTTGCCATTTACCTTTCTATTTTGACTTGATCCTTGCAGTAGAGTGATGTATTTCTCCAAGTAATTTCTCTTCCCTTTTATTTCATCCTCTACATCACCACTTTTCCTGCTGGTAGAAGCTACGCTTACTTATTGACTCATATTGTCCACTATTCTATTCACACTTTATCTCACTAATATTGAAACAAATATATCCTAAGATCATGCAATTCCAACTGTAAATCACTCAAATTATTCTGTAGCACTCATAGTCATTCAAATTCCTTATATTTTGGGTTGAAAACTAGCTTGTTTCACTCTACAAATCTAAGACACTGTGTTTTCTGCACACACTAATTACTTAGCAAGTTTCTCCCTAAAAACAATAAACTCTTGGTAAGATGTAATGATTAATGATAACCCTTATTTATTTCAGAACCATCAATCCATAATTCATATTTCTGTAATTCAATCACTTCTATCTTCAATCTTCATTGTTGTGAAATCAATTTATGTTCTAGCTGTAGCCTCTGAAAGTGACAGGAAATAAAATTTGAATGAGTTCTTTTCATAAAAAAACCCTTATTATATTTGAAAAAGGATCCAAATTTTATCTAATGGGCTATATTGCATACAAATCAGCTACCTTTCAACACACTTTTCATAAATATCTGAAATTCCATTGGCTGGCAACTGTACATCTTGGCATCGAAGAAAAGTCTTTACTTAAACTTTAGTTCACTTATTAGCGACCTCACGACTGTGTTGTCTCCTTATTGCTGAATGTTACCCTTAAATTTTTTTTCTGACTAAGACTTGGCAGCTTCCACATGATCAACTTCCTAACAAACGATTATCTCTTTGTCACCAAATGAAATCACTTAACTCATATCCTTTTAGAGACTCTGCGACTAAAGAAACTTAATAACTCATCTTTAAACCTTGGTTTCCTTTTAGAGACTTGGAGACTGTGTAATCTCCTTATCACTAAGAAAGCCTTTTAATTCATAATTTATCTTGAGACAATGTGACTATTATAAATCTTCTTTCAACAGCATCTGACGGTCTGCGCTAAGTCTTCAAGTCTTCAAAGCAAACCCTAATTTTTGATGAGACTATGTGACCATTATCTCTAATTCTCTAGATGAATTATTTATTTTAAATTTTTCTTAGAGACTACATGACTATTAAACACGTCTCAATTTTATCCCTTTTTTCTCTTAATCATTCGATCACCTTTTACTTTTGAAACTTTCTTAGCGACTTAGCGCCAACTGTTGGATCTCCTTTTAATCTGATGGTTGTCGCCAAGTCTCATGAATTTTCACTTAACCCTTTCTTTCTTCTACAACCTAGTGACAACACTAATATTAAAACTAAGATTTAACTCTTGTTTCCTTAGGAGACTTCATGACCCAAGGAACTCAGTGTCGCTGAATAATTTTCTAACTGTGGAGTTTATTAAGAGACTTCCCGACCACCATTTGATCTTATTTAAGATGGACAGTTTGTGCTAAGTCTCCCTTCCATTTGAGGTATATTCTTTACCTTGGGAGATAATGTGACTAAGCATTTTTTCTAAGTCTCATAAGAGAATGGAATATTCTCTTTTCCTTAAGAGACCTAGCGACTAACTTTAAAAATCACATGATTAATCAAAGACTTTAAGTTACAAAAAAGTAACTTCAAAATAGAACTAGGATTGAGATTACTAGGGTTTTAACCATTTTTTAATAGAGGAAGAACTAAGATTTAGGGTTTTTGACATTTTTCACTGAGTTCATGGCTAAAATCATCATTTGCAGAGGTATTTAAACAATTTTAGATAGGACTTTCAACTCTTAATCATGGAAATGATTGGAGATTTCAAAAATTTACTGAGCAGACTACAAACTAGAAATATAACCAACAACTTGCTTCAAGTTTTATTTCCTGATGTCCTTTTCAATCTAAGCTACATTGTTCCAGTGAATGGTGATTTCCATGAGAAGTTCTTCAGTCATACGGCTTTTCAATTCAGATGGATCATACTTCCATCTTTCCATCTTCTCTACTAATGCATCTTCAATCATCTTCTGCTCATCCTTGGTTCAAGTAGCATACTTCAGTAATTTGAGACATCCCATACCACTACCTCCTTTCAACTATTCAACCTTATGATCAAAGGTAGGTGATGACTTCTTGAATGTAAATGTATCTTCTTCTTCATCTTCTTTAGGCAATATCAGTTTTCTTCTAGATTTTTCAAATTTGTTTGTAGTGAAGATAGGGGTAGAGATATTTGGTGTTTTCTTGGGGGATGGCCTCTTCTTATTAGGAGGCTCTAATTCTACCTCTTCTTTCTTAGGTTCTTCTTCCTTTATCATTGTTTCATCTCATATGCTTTCAGTGATCGAAGGAGGAGAGTCTAATGATTTGCCATATTTCTTTTTTCTCAATTCTCTTCCTTCCTCTCTTCAATATTTTGGGAATCTAAATATCCAATGATACTCTTCTCTTAGCTTCTTCATAAGTAGCAAAAAATGGTGCTTTAGGATCAACAAGCTCATTTACAAGAGCTTCAATGATGTCTCTAGTCTCATCAATGTTAACCTCCTATAAAAGAGGTTTCACCCATGCAAGCCTAGGCTTGACTACTTAAATGTATACTTTGTCACAATCAACTAGGAAGCATATGTCATCCTATAGTCTTCTACTAATTTTTTGGGAATTCTGAATCTATTCTGCATTTTCTCTTTGAAACTTTCAAACTAATCATCCATGATGCTTTCAACATTATCTCCCAATTCTACTATAAACTCATTTATCTGATAGACTATAGCACTATCCTTATTCTATACAAATGTGCCTTTTTAAGGGAAAAATTTTTGAACATAAAAGAATAACCAGACCAAGAGTGAACCAAACTTACACAAATTGGTCTTAGATACCCAGATTCTCTCCATGTTTTTTCTCAGTTGAATGAGATACAACTCGGCTAGGTCGAATGAAAGATTGTTCTTCATGAATTTGTATGCCAAGTCCACACCCTTACATGGAACACTATTTGGTCAGGTTGCACTATATATCTTGTGTGCAATCACATGAATTCCAAACTTTAGCTCCATGTTAATGACTCCATTCAACTACATGCCTCTTATATCTCACACAGAAAGAGTCTTCTTGGCTAGGTCATCTCGGGGTAGGGATTTGGTTACTTTAGGTTTGTCAAGCTTTGGGTACACTGTTACTCGGTGTACCATCGTCTTAGTGATCTTCACTGGTTACTCCAACTAGAGATGCATGTCGTGAACATGGCTCAGAATAAACCTATTCCACTTTTTCTAGAAATTGTTCAGCATATATAATATGTGAGTTAAACCCTTGACTTCAAGGTGTTTATGTTTCGGCTTTAGGTTTCTGCCCACACAAAGTGCCTCATATGATTTTTTTAGCTCCAATGTACCTAGTTGTTGAATGTTTCAATGATAGAAAGTTTGAATATTGTGAATCAAAAGTACCTTAGGAGGAATTTTGGAATGGGCTACCATTGGATCGGTCTCCTCTGCAATCATTGGATGAAGTTTGAAGTTTGGCAGTTCACAGAAAACATTCATCACTAACATTTTAGATCCCTTATTGATCTTACTAATGGATGAATATGCCATAAAACTTAGAGGATTGCTGAAAATTTTCTACAACTAAATCTTTCAAACACAAATTCACTCTGAAATTGCTAAAATCTCTTAATCACTCTACAAACTGTAAAACTTGGTAAACAATAACCCTTTGATTTCACTATTTATGAGAAATTTCATCATAATTTTTTTATTAAATGCTCTGTACATAGTAGCTTTCACATCTAAGGTAGTTCTCCTAGGTTTACTCGGAAGCTTAGAGAAAACTAACTTTGCATCTTTGAAAAAATACAACCTGACTTAACTTAGTTGTAACTAAGATCCCGACTTAGTTAGAACATAATGTGTCCCACTGCATCAATATGAAGATTTGGACTTGATAGCATATCTTGAACTGATGTATGATGACTTGTATGCACAGTTTTAGTTATCTCCTTGCGTATTTATTCAGAGATGGTGGATCCACCCAATTCACTATTTTGGGTGCCATTTGATCCTTCAGTGTTTTGGTTTGAATTATCAGGAGACTTCCTTACCCACTACTAACTCAGCTAAGTTTTTATTTTAGAAAAATTTTCTTTGCCTTTCTCAAAACCAGTATCCATTTTTTCTCTATTCATACAATTATTTCTTAGATGACCGAGTTTTTTACACACATAACATCTCTTAGTGGGATTTCTTTTTCTGAGATGAGTCTTTTCATAATTTTGTTAGGATTAGGATCACTGAGAGGGGGGGGGGGGTGAATCAGTGATCTATCAATTAATACTTTTTTTGATTATCTAAATCTTTACTTAAATGCTTAAGTACTGAAATGAATATCAATTCAAGTAAGATAAAAATACACAATTCATAACACCAAATATGATTACGGGGAAACCCAATGCACGTCAAAACCTGGTGGGAATTAGTACCCACAAATATTCTATACTAGTTTCTTATGATCCTTGTTAGAAGATCCTTAACCCTATTAGGAGTTGTCTTTACAATACATGAAGTATAGTGACCTTGTTAAGGGTTGGACCCTGTTAGGAGTCTTTTACAATAACCCTATTAGGGGTGGTGGACTCACTATTGAAATGGTGAAGGCCACAACCTTCTAGATATTTGATACACACTGTATTTGCAAGGTGAACTACTGTTGTGACACTGCTTGTCTGATAAGTTACTTTTGTGTGCTAATGCTTTAACCTCTTTTTGATCTCTACAAAAATCTTTTATGCACTCTCAAATCTTCTACTTCAATATATATCATCAACATATGATAGATATATGTTTTCTGCTGTAACACTCTCCTCTGGCTTTTGCAACTTTTCCCATCACAAATGACCTTCTATAAGTATTTCCTCAAAGGAAATGAATATTTCGGCTTTAGAAAACCTTTTAACATGTATCTTGATCACTTACATAACCACACAACCCTTCATTAAGTTGGCTTAATATAAATTATAACTGTTTTACTCAAACTGAACAAACACGTCTTTTCACACAGTCCGCTTCACCAAATTTTCTGTAACTAATTATCCTGGATAAATCAAGTCATGTGATTTTAAGCATATATTTTTAGGTCAATAAAAGTCACTAATCCAAAGTCACAAGTCCTGAGGATGAGTGCAACTTCCACGCCAAAACAATCTCTGTCGGCTCTTTCCATGATCTCTATCATGTTCTATCATTCACTGACTGTACCTCTTCAACTGGCTGTATCTTCTTCATAATTTCAGATCTGATCATTCTCTCTTATAATTATCAAGTAAAAATACTCATAATATTATCTTCAAAGGCACATATTATTTGGATAACAAATGAACACACGCTAATAAAAACTATAACAGTCTGTTTCTTGCTCTATCCTATTTTCTTTACTTAGCCAATTTTTGATCTTCTGATAATGTGTACTGACTCCAAAACTTCATATTAATTTGTTTCCATAATTAAAACACTAAATATATTCATATACTTTAGTATAGTCAACTTTCCAACAATCTCCCCCTTTGTCATTAATGGCAACAAAGGAATATGGTGAAGTTACTATCTGTACTTTTATATAAAAACTCTCTATCTTATATCTCCCTTTTATCATATACTAGACTCCATATTCTTCATACCCTACTCCCCCTTTCACATTAATGACAAAGGTGATCAAAAAAACTTCTATCTACTTACTCCGCATACATATCTGGATATGCAATCTGCAACTTCTAGATCTCTTTCTCCCAAAATGCAATCAATGAATTAACAATCTGTAGATGGGCGCATAATGCATATTGTAGCTTCTCCAACTTCTCTAAGTCTATGCTAGAACCTTGATCATATGATAGACTCCATATTCTATACATTACTTTACTCACCCTTTGATATTATCTTCTCTTCCTTCTCAATCTTATTAATCTGCCCCTGATATACACATATTGATATCAGTTGAGGGATCTTCCACAGATTTCCTTATCTTCTCTATCATAGCCTCTACCTCCTGGATCTTCTTTGTAATGATGGGCACTTAACTTGCTTGATTCATATAGTCATAAATAATCTTTCTGCCTTTTTCTACAAACTCTTTCAAGGATGCTCGACCAACTTTGAGTGAACTAAGATCAAGTGTAAATTTGCAAACCAATTCACTGGGCCTCTTCTTCATATACTTCTCTACTATAATATCTGATCTATTTTTCATGACTTCTTCAGATTATATACTCCCACTTACTTATTTACTCCCTATGAGTCTAAGTTTGTTATGGGTGTCAAACTTTACAACAATGATGATGAATTGTCCATCACTTCAGTCTTCTCCTTTTTTGCTTCCTTTTCTGTGATATCTTAAATCAATAGATCTTCTTTCTGATATAAAGACTCTCAGCCTCTTGAGTACTCACAAATGTTTCTTCAAACTTGTCTAGATCAATATCCATTTCTTTCCATTGATACTTCAACATTATCAACCACGAATGTATCTACCATGTCCTTGGCTATGGGTGCATAATCTTGTGGACCTGTCATAATAGTTTTATCTTCTTCTTCAGATGACATTTAAAATTTGTATCTTTGATCAATTCTTCTCTTATGTGAATGCTCTTTTGTTGTATTCACACTTAGATGATCAATAATAATTATGTGCTTTCAAGGATAAGATCAAGTCAGCTCCAAAACAAAATCTCCAATGGCTATACAGATATATGTGCTTCCAAGGATAACATTGGGTCAGCTCCAAAACAAAATCTCCAACAGCTATACTAATACTCTCACATAGAACACTGCTCAACAAGATTTTGACCCATATGAAATTCATGCACTGAAGCATACTGATAAATCACTTCTGAGATGTTTCAAAGATTTTCTTGATATCAATCTCTACTAAAGAATGTAATTGTGATGCTTTTCTACTTGACTGCAAGTTCTCCTTTGATTATCTAGCTGCTTACTCAATTATTAAGTAATTTTTCAACTAATTTATGAAATGACGTGTCCGTGCTTGGGCTTCATTTCAAACTCGAATGAATTTTCTTAACAAATAACGATTATCAATCTCCTTTCTTTACTGATAAGAACAACTGTAATGCATTAACAATACAATTGATAGGGCTTCCATGATCTCCAATCTCTTATTCTGACCGCAAGTGAGGACTTGGTGATTTCAAAGTATATTTTTGCCATTAATACTTTCCACGTGGACACAAAAGGAAATTGTAACTTCAGTTCTTGTTCCTAATAACAATTTAGACCATGTTATACTGCATCACAATCTCACCAAACAATTGTAATCCAAGGAGCATACTCGGAGGTGAGTATACCGGCCATGTAGGGGTTCAGAGCTAGAATAGCAACCCCTAAGACCAAGAAGGTCTATTCAAGTAGAAGTAGAGGGTGTGTCCACTATGGATGCATGAACTACCTTGTTATCTTCATTATCCTTCTTTACTTCAACCTAGATCTTGCTCGCATCTTTTGTAGCTTTCACAAATTTGATTTCTCCTTCCTTATCCCATAATGAATCTTCTAAATTTTTAGGGCTCTCTTGTTTCCGCGCTCTAGATCTACAAAATTTAGAGATGTGTCCAGCTTTTCCACATGAGTGACAAATGATAGGAGGTCTGATATTCCTCGGTGTATTGGTGTGAGTTACCAATTTGCACTGTCTAGCTGAATGACCATTGTGATTACATATATGACATGTAATGTTCTGAGTACTTCTAACATTTTGCTGAGGATAACTTCTTTGGTTTTGTTGATCCTAATTTCTTTGATTATTCTAAGTCTTGTTCTTCTGACTTGTTTTACAATTCATAGCTCTATGACCAAATTTATTGCATGAATAATAGTAACCATTGAAGGGTCTTACCTCTTTACAATTCCTTGCAATATGTCCATTCTTTTTATAGGCATAACAAGTATAGTCAACTAGCTTGCATTCATCCTTAGGTGGTTCAACATTGTCTTTAGTCTGATTTCCAATCTCCTGAGTGTCTGTGATGTCCTTTGGTGCTTTCATTTTTTCTTGCATGGCATCATTCTGAATTTGTGCTTCATTGTATCCTATACCACTGGTATCTCCTTTAACCTTTTGAGCATACAGCTGTGATTCTATCAGATCCTTTCTTGTGTGTAACTTAGCAATATGATTCTTTGCTACAATCAATTCAGATTCTATCTTCTCTTTGTTGTTTCTTAGCTCCAAGATTTCCATGTTTGCTTGTCTCAGTTCTTCATCTAACTGCTTGTTTGCTTTGAATTGATCATCATAGGCATCTTGATTGTTACATAGATTTTCATCTAATTCTTCAATCTGATCCTTCAAAGATGAATTTTCTTCATTGAACTTTTTGACTACTTCTCTCAAATCATTTGAAGAACAATTCCTTAATTCTTTTTTCAATTTCTTGATAAGTATTTGCTTGCCTTCAAATTTTAGTTTTAGATCTTTATTTTCTTTTTCATATGTGTCAAGTTCTTCAAGGGCTGCTTCAAGATTCTTTTTCAGGTGTTTCATTTCTTCCTTATCCATGATCTCCTCAAGTGGTTAAACTTCTCTGCTGAGGACCAGAGCTCTGATACCAATTGTTAGGATTAGGATCACTGAGAGGGGGGGGGGTGAATCAATGATCTATCAATTAATACTTTTTCTGATTAAGCCGACATAGATTATTTTGGCATGGAAGTTGCACTCATCCTTAGGACTTGCACCTTTGGATTAGTGATTTTTATTGACCTAAAAATCTATGGTTAAAAGCACATGACTTGATTCATCTGGGATAATTAGCTAGAGCTAATTTGGTGAAGTGGACTGTGTGAAAAGACATGTCTATTCGGTTTGAGTAAAACAGTTATAATTAATGTTAAGCTGACTTAATGTAAATAGAGTCATATACTTTAGTATATTCAACTTTCCAACAAATTTGCACCAATGTGACCATACTCACCACAATGACAACATCTTTTCCATGTGTTGTAATCCCAACCAAAAATTTCCTTAGCTAATTGTTCAGTAGGGTTCCAGTTCTTAGTTCTGCACTCGGAAGACTTATGACCTTGTTTGTTACAATTGAAACATTTTCCTTCAAACTTGGGTTTCTTAGTGCATTCACTTTCTCTATGTCCATATTTGTTGCACCTGTAGTATTTTCCATTAAATTATGACTTCCCATTTCTCCAACAATTATTTGATGTATGCCCTATTTTACCACAGTGATTACATGTAGGTTTCTTTTGACATCCTTGTTATGAGGATTCACCTTGTTCAGTATAACCTAATATAGTATGTCCATAATGTCTGAATTGATTTTTCTCTATCAACTAATCAATCCTTACTTGTGAATTCATAATTCTTTCATTTGTTTTCTTTTTAGTATTTAGATCATTTTTATGTCTTTCATTTTCAATCCTCATATTGATAGCTTCTTGATTTGAAGTATTGAGTTGATTTATCATATCTGCTTGCTGAAGTGACAAATGATGGATTTCTTTTTTCTTTTTCCTATAATCTTGTACTTAGCAATATTTTGTCTTCTTATGCCATATCTCTATCATTTTCTACTTGGTTATTTTGTTCCATGACTTCACATATTATGACTGAATGAATTTCTTTTTCTCTCTTCAACTTTCTAACTTCTTCATGTAAATTGAGATTCTTTTCAAGTAGGTCTTCAATGGCTGCATCAGCTTCTTCAGAACTTCTTTCTTTGTATAAATCTTCAATTCTTTCTTTTATGTAACCTTTGTCATTCATTTGCATTGATAAATATTTTCTTATTTTTAGGGAATGAGAGAGCTGCTCCTTGAGATTTTTGATTTGATCCATGGCCACTTGTAGATCTATCTTTTCATTTTCAATGGCTTCCTCCAATTTGTATATTTCCATCGCCTCTAATCTTTTCAAGTTTTTAAACTTCTGATAAGAGAAACTTTTCTCTGATACTAATTTTTGGAAATATATTGTAGGCTAGGTGACTAAGAGGGGGGGGGGGGGGGGGGGGGGAATCAAGANAAGAGGGGGGGGGGGGGAGAGGGGTGAATCAAGAACCAATAAAAATTATTCACTTTTATCCTTTATTAGATTGGCTAATCTAATTGCATGCATGGAATAGAAAAGAATAAAAATTTATAACACTTGACACAATATTTGGTTACCCAAAAACCTTCCAAATAGAAATTAAAACTAGGGTGGGGATGATACCCACGAGATTTACAACTACAGTAATAAAGTTGGCCGGTTAAGTCTTACAATTGATGACTTCTGATGGTCTTCCCTATTAGGAGCAATAAGGACTATTAGGTCCACCTTGTGAAAGGATTTATACAATAAAGTCAAGTATGCACTCTGTTAGGAGATTTGATAAGGAATGTAAGGTCCACCCAGTTAAATGATTTTGACTCATACACCTGTTACGATAAACCAATGAATGATCTTCTATGCAACTCTGATTTTTAGAATAAGATCCTTTGAAGTAATACTAATCACCTGAATGTGATATATGAGTCTTTTTTGTTCCTTTATACTGTTGTAGACTTCTAATCAATCATCCACTTCATATTCACATTTGTAATCGATTCATATATCTATACTCTTTCTATTCTCATTTGGATAAACAAAGTATCTTACATATATAACTTATCCAAGTCAATTACCTCCACAAGTAGGCTACTTTTCATATTAAATAGTATCAAATAATATGAACTAAGTCAGCCCAATGCTGATACTCGGGCCCAGTAATCCACTCAGGAGATATAAAGACACTCGGGTGATACAGTGAACTTGCAACTTTGGCACTCGGTTGACACTGGGTTCTCGGGCCACATTGATAACTCGAAGATGGTATGCAACTCAGGTAACTCTGGTGACATGGGTGATACTATTTCAAACTAACTTATCAGTTGAGACTGCAACTTCTTAGCATGGGTAACACTTCAAGTTGTTGGCTCTATCAACAGTGTAATCATATGAATGACTAAGTGTTTTGGCACTAATTGACAACATGTCTTTCCATAAGGTCTACAACTACAACCCTATTAAGGCTTACCGCCTTTATAAAATATGGACAACAATCCATTTTAGGTGAACTAGATCACTACATCTACGAATGTGAAAATAGTTCCATAAAATTATAATACAATATCTCTATTCAACTCTAATTTGAACCTCCGATTACATCATCTTCGCACATACAATAATCATATCATCTCCCATATCTTTCAAAACAAATAATCAACTCAATCTTATATAAAAATTCTGAAACATAAGACCATCATCCAATCAACCTCAAGAACACATAAACAAAGTATGAGATATGTAGAATAGTCAACCTATTGGCATTATGAAGCATTTTGGAGATGAAATGAAGATTTTAAGTTTTTGATTGATGAAAACTTCACAACTCTATTAGATTTGGTGAATAATTTGTTGTCACCAATCAAAAGGATGAATAGGTGAAACATATATGCTAAGTATTCCAAGTGGTGAATAGGAAGAAAATAACATAATGTGTCTTGTGTAGTGATCGAGTTTATGAGAATTTTGGAAGGTGTGATCATTACTTGAGTCTTATATTGAACAGACTAGTTTAGATTTATGACCGTGATAGTTAACTCAACAATTATGAAATTTAGTATTTTGGTGTTTGTTTAGTATGAATTAGTTGAGTTACTGATTGGTTTTGGATGATCAGATGGTCAAGGAGGTTGAGTTATTTTTTATGTTTTTTAATAAAAAAATGTATTACATTTTGGGCCCACATGTGAGTTTTGTTTGGCATTGATTTTCATGTTGGTGGTTGGTGTAGTGGGATGACTTGTGGATGTCTCTAAAGTTGTAACTGACTTAAGAAAAACAATATAAATGAAAGATAAATCATGTGATTTAGGGTGGAAAATCATGGTGTTGATTGTTGTGATCAAAGAAAGTATGAGGCCTAGCCCAGTTTGACATAATATTTGTATTATTTATCATTTATATGTTCTCTTGTTGATACAGATTTTGTTATAATTGGACTATTGGGACACTTGTAATACATTAGGGATATGTTGAAACCTTTGCTTGTATACAACACCTGATTATGTAATTAGAGAATCTATTAGATACTTTGTCTGAGTGATGCAGATTTTTGTTAAGGACTTAGTTTTGATGGTTTATTATATTGGATTAGTAAGTGGATGTTAGATAGTATCAATATGAAGATTTATTACTAGTTATGTTTATACATGTGGAATAGATGTAGATATTGTTAAGTTCATTAAATCTTTTATGCAAGTGTGAGTGAATGTGTGTTCAAATTACATTATGTATTCTATTATTTTTATGTGCTGATTTATTGGACTTACTGATGTGTGCAATGAGTGTGCAGGAAAGTTGACCATGGTACTAATTTAGGATTCAAGAATGGACCTATGTGAAAACCATGATTGTAAGGCCCTGTCTATAAAAAGAGACATGGACCTCATTGTATTGTATTTTTATTTGTAAAAATGTGGTGTGTGATTATATTTTATTTAATTGAGTAAATGTGTAATAAGTCATGCTCATGTGAAATTGTTGTGTCACTTGACACATGTGCACCTTCTGTATTGGCATGGCTAGTGAATGTGACTAGCATAGGCTTATCTTTACCCAAGAGTTACCTAGTATGGTCCCAATGCTTACCCTAAGGTTTAGGAAGATAAGATTGAGATGATTTTGAGTCAAGGAAGATAAGGATGAGTCAAGAGAGATTAGATTGAGTCTTGAGGGTTGGATTTTCGAGAGTTAACCTTGGGTGGAGTTTAGGAGGGTCATTTGTGCTCCCAGAGATTAATTAGGGTCAAAAATAACTACCCCACTTGGTACCTTAGGGGTTAGGGGTCATTTTAAGTCCATTAAGAGTCTTGAAACTCATTTATGACTCCCCTAAAGTCTCCATTTTGGGAAGTGACGAATTTAAAGAGTTGTAAGACTTTGGTTAAGCTATCCATTCTTTCCTTGCAAGGATTTAACTCCATTTATGGAGAAGGCAAGTGGGGAGAGTAGGTGGATTAAGGCATCTCCTCCATTATGAATCCTGATATTTTAGGGAGAATGCCTATATAAGAAAGGGTTTAGAGGGAGTTTGGGTACACACCCACTCTCTACTTTGGAGATACATCCATTTGTAGGAGTAAGACTTGAGAGGAGGAGGAAGGATGAGAAGGAGAAGCTCTTCACAAACCACCTTGCATTTACCATAGCTTGGATTTGAGGTGAGTTTCCTAGTTACCATAGTTTAGAGTAGTCCTCGCTTACCTTTTTACATAGCTTGAGAAATCTATTAATGAAGTTTATGTTATTATTTTCAGCGTCATGGGATTTCATGGATTTTATGTGTTGAGTCTTGTATTTATTTTGTGATTAATTGTTTATAGGGCTCTTCAAGGTTTATTCACCCTTGGGAGGGTTGGGTAACCTTGATGGGGTGAAATTTAGTGATCTACCCAAGTAGTTTAGAGTCTCTCATGTGTTGAGGGATGTACATGGGTATATGGGTGCCCATGATGCCAATAATCTCCAAAGGAATTTGGAGATCATAAGAAAGACTAGAAGGCTTGAAGCCATGACTTGTTTCATGAAAGAAAGCTAAATTTACTCTAGTTGCCGTCGTAGGGCTTGGAAAAGAAGGGTAGAAATTTGTTCATGAGTCCATGTGTGGCCTTGGAACAAGATTAAATATGTGTTACCTAGGAATTTTGAGCCCATATCTTGCCTATTCCTAGTGTATGTATTTTTTATTATTGACTTTCTCCTCTTGTGGTAGTCCTTTTTCACCCCTTTGTTTTAGGTCTTTTGGAGACCTATGTATATCCTTGGGTAATGGGTATTTTCTTGTGTTCCTATTTTCTGTTTCTTGACTTTTATGTGTGTATGTATCTTGGTTCAGTTATGGATCCCCTAGCTTGTGGGTGGCCTTGCAAAGGCCTAGGTTGGGAGGTGAGCCTCCATGGTAAACCTTGATATTCTTGTAGGTTCAGAGAAAGCTTCTGAAATTTTAGCCAAAGTCTTGGTGTCTTCGATGAAATTTTTACCTTAAAGTCTTTTTTTGTTCAAGTTTCTGCCTTGTAAATTTTCAAAGGTTTTGGAAATTTTAACCTTCTTGTTTTGAAGACACTTATAAAATCGGTGTATTTCATTTCTATTAATAAAATTAGTATTTGGACCCTTATTTAAAATTATGGTTATTCCAAAATGAAATTTATGGTTTTTTTACTAAATATAGAATAAACTTTCAATTCATTTAATTCTTTGAGATTTGAAAAGGCGTAGAAAGAATTTATCTCCTATTATTAATATGACATGTTTAAAGGAAACATAAGCTCAATAGATTAAGGTTTAAATGCCCAGATATTGGGGCATGACACTTGGTATCAAAGCTCTGGATTCCACTCTAAGGCCTAGAGTTCACTATGCTTAGTATTTACACTTAAGAGAAATGATTTATTGGATATACTAGTAAATTAATTATCCTAGTAAGAAACCTAACTAGATTGGGAAGGAAATACCTTTAAAGTAAAGTTCTTATTGTTTATAATTTAACCCTAATATATATAGAGAATTTATGGTAGGATTAAAAATATTGTAATATAAATTAACACATATATTATTTAATGGGATTAAAGTGTGTTTATGGTCTAATTATGTTATCAAATTAGATATTAATACTTACATGGATATATATATATATATATATATATATATA